>OMLP01001697.1:14248-35558 GCA_900302685.1 Spondyliosoma cantharus
GGGCTCATTTTGTCAAACACATCAGATCATGTGCACGGCGTAAGAACTTCAGGAAGCACACGATGACAGGAGGAGTTGTTCGAGGAGATGCAACACGAGGAAGGCGTGGCTCAACTCTTTGGGGCGGAAGTCGAAGGGGGTGACGGGAAGCTGCTTTCAGATGAGTACGTTTGCGCATGCATGTGCACAAGGGTGGAGCTCCATGTAACAGGATCTCGACATGAAGGGGAAATGCAGGCTCAGTCCAACTCCCTAATGAGAGGGAGAACCTGATCAGAGTCAGATGGGGTGCCCCGAGTGCACAGCCCCCCGCAGAAAGCGCCGCCCGACACCCTTTGTTACCTCCAAGTGAGCTGAGACCAGCCCATGAACCATGTAACTAGGTGGTTTCCAGGTTAATGAAAAGCTGTAACTCCGGTCCCACTGTCTCTCCCTCTGCTAAACTGACGACTGCCCTCCCTCCCCCCACACCGCATCGCAGCCTCCATCTTCACCCCCACATTCCTGCCCCTACCGATGGCAGCGGCGGAGGAGGAGGGGGGAAGGTCAGGGTCAGGGGCAATTAACGGTTTACTTTGTGCGAAGTATGCTACATTTACATTTTAGGCTGATTATTATTCAGAGTGACTCACAATGAGAAAAATGTTGCGATTTCTGGATTCACTTTCAGTTTTGGATTGCGTGTATTAAAAGCATCAAAGAACAAGAGCCAGAACTGTCCCAGCTGCAGATGTGATGCTACATGTGTAATAAATAGCTGAACTAAGCTTTTGTGCGCTTGTATTCACACTCAGCTTGGCCTCCAGTGTGTGTGCGTTCTCATTTTTAAAAAGAAATGCATAATCAAAATCAGGATTTTCGGCTTTCTTTCTGTTTTACATCACAGTAAATGGAATTTATTTGGTTTTTAAACTGTTGTGTCAGACAAAACGAGCACTACAGATGGACATATTTCACAATGTGGCATTTTATTGAGCAAATTATTAACTCATAATGAATATATTCATTGCAGCTCTACTATCCTCTGACAAAAAGGCCAATTCTCACTACAGCTGATGCGATCAATAACCATTTGTCGGGTAAAAGAAGTCTTAAATGACACATTCAGGGTCCAAAATGAACTTTTTGGTCCGGTACAGGCTAAAATATTTTTTCCCCTGACCATCAAACTGTATCAGAAAATATGAAAATAAAAATCAAAAATGAGCTGCGGCAAACACTGCTAATCATCGTATTAGTGTTGCTATTCCTTATCTGTGAACTTCTCTGTAAATTTTGTTTTAAACAACATTTCCACCTTATATTTTCCCTTAAGGATGATCAGTAAGGCTGGGGATAAAATGTTGGTAGTTAATTTCTGCAAACCATGGATACATTCCACTCATAAGGCTACAGACAATATTTACATTGTGTGCAAGTACAAGTGTGACACATCACATTCACGTGCCATGTCTATGACCCGACTGTCATATCTGGTGGCAGATTTACAGGCGACAGTTCAAGACGATGTTTAAAACATTGTGGGACATCATTGGATATTTTTAAGGAGACCACAATTTCCAGCCCTGTTTGTGGTGAACAAAACAGGTATTTTAAGACAAAACATGATCTTTTCATAAGCTTAACCAGTAACTAGTCATAAGCACAGCAAGAAATCTGAAGTTTTAACGTATCTGTGGTCTCGCAGAAATGTACATGTTCATGCTGCTTCAATGAAAGCATTATTTTACCAGCATTCGGTGAATGGCAGGTGTTAATTTTGTACCCTGGATGCATCCATGTGCTTACCTCAAAATGGGCCTACATACATTTGTGCACATTCAACTCTTTCACAACGATGAAAGAGGCAGTTTGTCACGCTGATGGAAGATGGGCTCCGCAGGAGTCCCTCAGATGTAAGATAGATGTACTTGTTAGCAAAGGTGAGTGAAGGGGGTCATGGCTTGACTGGTCAGCGAGCAACGCGGCGGGGAGTAAAAGGGAAACAACAAAGGCAGAGAGACACACTGTGAATCATCTGACAAGACTTTCACTTTTACAGCCCATAGCTAAAGCAATGTTCAGTGTGGTCCGGTAGTCGAAAATGACCCGAAAGTGTTTGTTCTTCGGTATTTTTTTAATCACGAGGCAATAATTTTGTCATGATGGGCTTTGCTTTGCTGCTCGCAGAAGCAGTCTAAATGTCGCACTATCAATCACGTTGGAAGTTATGTGTCACATTTTTATTTTTTTTTAATCTCTGGAACAAAGCTCTTCTTTAATCTGCCAAAGCAGCCATCTTGGAGGATGAATCATTATTTGTTTAAAGCAAAAAGCGGCCAAATGCTCCTTTTTGATTCATAACAGCAGTATTTGGCTACTGGCGGAGTGTTTCTACACCAACTGCTGCAGCTAATCCTAAATCCGCCTCCCCCTCTTCCTCCTTCCCTCCCCACTTGGAGAAAGAGAAGAAAGATAAACCCTCATTTGGAAAATAGGTAAACATCGGCTCCCGGGGCAGGTACACAGTTAGTCAAGTTTACCTTGAAAAAAAAAAAAAAAGGGGGGAAAAAGGAGAAAGAAAGGGGGAGGAAAAAATCCCTTTGATTCTGAGTTGGTGGAAAAAAGTAAATTTACTCCAGTTGCCGTTCAATTTGGACCGGTGGACATTAAAAGCAGGAGCCGGTGCCTAATAAGAGCCATGCCTGAGCGAGAGAGAGGGAGAGCGAGAGACCCAGAGAGCCAGTGGAGGTGTGTCTGTGTCTGCACTCTCGGCTCCAAGGTTTCCTGCTAATAGATTTCAGCTCCCTCAGTGTCCCAATTAGCTGGTATGTATGCTTGGTTTATGAATTCATGTGTGGATGTTAAGTGTGTGAGCATGCACGTACAAGTATGTATATGCAACAATCAGCAACCCCCGTGTTGTTTAGACACTCTCGACGGCGTCCAAAGAAAGACTCGTCTGTTTCTTGCATAAAAAACAAACAGCAAAAAAAAACAAAACAGAGTATAACCGGAGCCAAGACCAAACGGAATCAATTTACACAGAACCACTCTCAGCACCTATCGATGTAAACACATGGTGACGCAAACAGTGAACACAAACAGATAAACCTGTCCAGTTTTAGAGCAGCTTTTACCGCTTTTTAAGGAAGAGCATTACAAAGAAAATAGTGAGTGCACTTTTAACCCTGACCCCGTGTGAGGATGGACAGGCAGAGCTCAAGACTTACCTGTAATAAACCCCCCTCAGCTTCGACACGTGACCGTAAATCACGCCGTGTGCCTTCAAAGTATCGAATATCGACTAATACAACGCCGCTCACCCCTGGCTTTTATCCCCGCGTTTCCTCCTCTGTGTTCTGGTGGTGGCACGGCCTTCAAAGTGCAACCATCTCACTTTTTTTAAAAGGCACGCCAAGCAATTTATTTACCAAGAAACTGCTGCCGTAAATGACAGAGAAAGCGGCACAATTTACTGACAAGTACGAGGCAGGGTGGGGAGGGGGGCGAAGAACCAAGCCAGGGGTCTTGGCCAGGCCTGTGAAAGACTATAAAGCTTTAGTAGTAGCCCACGACCTGTTAATGGCTGGCTGAGACACTGTGGTGTGAGGCTCCTGATCACTCAACAGCTCAACACTGCTGCCGCTCTTGCGTAACACACAAACAGGAGATGGTAACGGAAAACACGCTATTAAAAAGCTGCCTGTGCATTTAGTGGCATCTGATTCATCTTGCATATCCCCCTTTTTTTTTTTTCCACATGAACCACACACCATACCGAAGAAAAAAAAAAAAAATGTGCGTGTGAATTTCTTAAATTGAGTAATAAGGTAAAAAAGTTTGGGAGCATAAAAACATCTAACGTTTCGCATTGTGTGGGGAATAAAGGGGTAAATGATGCATTTCATTTTCCACAAAATGTCTAAGGCTCTTGGCGTTGGGTGCCCACTTGTGTGGATTATGAGTGCAGAGCTGGCAAGGCCAACTGAGCTGGGAAAAAAAGACCTGGTATGCTCGGAACTCCACTGCACAGACCCAAATACCCACCGAGAGGATTCAATGCAGATGTGGGCGATAAGTTGCTCTCTTGTGAGCGGCCTAAACGTTAAAGATATAACAAAATATGAGTTAACGTATGAGCTGCTGAGGTCAAACTTACCTCGTCTTCACTACGTCAAGGGGATGCATCAAGCAGATCTCAACCAGACCTGAAAGTAGAACAAAAGTCAGAATAAGTCATTTTAATATGAGTGCATTAAACTACAGAGGAGCTGAAGTGAAATCAGAACTTCCCGGTTCTGTTGGTAAGAAAACCTCATTCAAAATCCCACTGACATTTTGAACTATTCGAAGAACTAAAAATCCAGCTCGGAGCACAACAGTTGGCTATCTTGTTTCACTTCACAAGTTCAGATAAGGGCAAACGACATGATATCATGGTTAATTAAATATTTTAATATTGCGCTGCCTTTAATTAACACTATTTGCCTTAAGCCATGGAACATTATGTGCTAAATTTCATGGCACAACAAAAGCAAAAAGTCTGTGGAAGAGTTTTTATAGATATGGACAAAACCTGGTTATGGCAAATGGGCTTGGAAATGTTCACTCTGTGCCTACAAAGTAATTGCTGTTCAACTTTAAATGTAAATTTCTCAGTGCCAGCTTTGTAATGGAGGCCCAAGACCATGCTGCATATAAAGACCTGAATGAAAGATCTGTCGAGTCATAGAAGCTCGAGGGAAAGGCGCTGGCTGGCTTGGATGTGTTATCAAGGCGTTGTTCCTTTATGAAGTATTAATTACAGTTGTAAAGAAGACTCTCTGGTGCTTTGGAGTCTTCTATTCCAAGGAGTCAAGGCAAAATAGACGTTACCTGGCTGGTTCTCTAAAAGCATCTGTGGTGAAACTCCCATTAACCACAGATTCCAGCATAAAGATACACAATTGATATTAGACTAATTGTTTTCACACACACTTGTCAAGCAATAGATCACTTCGTCAAATATTTTATTTCATACCTTTCTGCTTTTCCTTTTACAGCAGGCACATTACACTGAACGCTGTCCACCTGTCAAATCCACCATATGAGACTCTACGTGAACTTGTACATGTCTATTAAATCCCCGCAGGATCAGATCGTAACATAAATCTGACGCTTTGACATCGTGTGTGACAGTTCACCTGAAAAATAATCTGAAAAATTGCCTGACAGCTGACTGGGGCAAAAGTCGTCGGAGGTTTTTCCTTGGGATTTTTTCCTTTCAAAATTCAAAGCCGTACAAATGCGCTTTTTGTTCCACCTCCAATGGTTATACCTGAAACCCAGCGCCTGCCAATCCTCCACGAGAACCATATCACCTCTCTGATTATCACTACATCCGATACTGCTTCGGTAAATCTCGACTCTGATGCCGTCTTTGCAGGAACAAGAGTCTGAACGAGTGACCCAGTGAGACTTGTTTCAAAAAGAAAATCCTGTGAGTGACTCTACTTGCCGGCATTTCGAAGGGCTGAACCCATCAACCGTATCGCCCATGCAAACCAAGCACATCGCCCTCGTGCCAGCAGCTGGAGAAATCAATGCAGCTGGGTGATCAGTGAAAGACTCTGAGGTTTCACACACACGCTAACTATGCGCATCTGTGTTGAAAAGCCACTGCTTTGGCACGGAGGCCTTCTGACTCAATCGTTTTTTTTTTTTTTCTAGCTAACATTTCTCACTGCATCCCTTCACTGGTGCTCTGAGGGCTTCCCTTGCAGATTCCTCTGTGTGTGTACACAGCTGCTGTGCAATATGGACTCGTACTAATTTGCTCAATTTAACATATTGTCTATAAAAGAATGTCTTCTGGGGGTTTTTCCAAGGAAGTAATTATCAAGTGAAAATACCGCAGGAAAAATTACTTGGTTGAACTGCAGTTGAATCTTAATGTACGAATGTGATGATCGAGAATTACTGAACGAAGCTACCGGCAGGCAACAGTCAAACAAAACTCCATCTGTCACGGCTCAGTTGACCTGACTGCCGTAATTAATGATTTTGCACTGAGAAGGTAAATACAGGGCTGTTCAAACTGTATAAACCATATCCTGGACTCGCTATTAATAGGCTGGCAGTGAAGATGAGGCGCATCCAATCTTTCAGCAAGTAATCGGATTACATGATGAAACCTGACCTGCCTGGCTGCCTTATCAGCTTGTGCAAACATGAAGATGCTGGGAAGTGACCAAACATGCTCCAACAGGAGATGCAGAGGTGGGAAAGTAAAGTCAACAGGCGAAGAGAACTTTGGCAATCTCAAACATTACACTTGGACACTAAGTGGGAAGCAAAAACAAAGAGAAGACTATATAAACATCTCCTGAAATTCTCAAAATATCCAAAAGACTCCTGCAAATTGTGTGTGAAACACGTTAAACATAAGTCATATTCACTTTATAGCAGAAAAATGGAAGTTTTCCGAAGTGGATTCTTGAGGGGGAGTCCGTGCAAATCAATATAACTTATTAACAGACTAAAATGGTACTCAGTAGAGCACATACAAGGCCCAACAGTCCCCTCATTCCCACTCACTCATAGACACCAGCCACCTACATTCCCTGATTTGTTTCATTTCCTGATAAACGAATGAAAACCTCCTATCCTGCAATGTTAACGAAAGTGAGAAAAAATTCCTGGATCCATCCATTTATCCGAATCTGCATCAGAAGTTAAAGGGAGTCAATCAATTAATTGTCGACGTCAATTAATATCTTGATTAATCAATTAGCCGTTTTTTTCTTTAAATTGTTAGAAAACGGTGAAAAATCTCGGTCTTTCTTTCCCAAAGTCCAGGATGACTTTAGCAAGTGCCGTGTTTTGTCCACAACCTAAAGCTCTTCACATTCTCAAATGTTGTCAATAACAACCAAAAGAGCGCGCTGCTAATGGTTTCTCGTACCTGCAAGTGACCAGAGCAGCTGTGCACATCTGGATACTTCACTTAAAAATGATTCACACTAGATTTTGGGCCTCATCGTAAACCTCAGATTACAGGAACTCTAAAGGATACAGGTTACCGAATGCTTCATTAACTTAGAAAGGTAACAGTAGTTAACACTTTTTACTAATTAACACACCTGCCCCGCTGCGCCGTTCACATGCAGTGATTGGTTCAGTGTGTCGGGCTCAGTTCTCAGGCTGTCTGAGTGTCTGAGTGCACCGGGGACCGGTGTCTTTAGAAGTGAGGTGAGCGTCAGTTAGAAGAGCATGCGGTGCCTCCAAGACGGCAGTTGCAGAAGGATTACGCGATGACAGGCGTGAATGCAAAACTACGTCTTGTTTATTTGAGCGCGGGTCGAACGCCCTCGCAGACGAGACACGTTAAGAACAGCTGCTGGCAGACGAGACGACAGGCTGTAGGGGTTTGAAGGAAAACTTGAAGAAGAGAAAGAGTGCGATCATAATCCTAAAATGACCTCTGTATGACACGTGGGACAACTCTTGTCTAAAGCTTATTTAAAATGACTTATTTCTCCATCGTTAAGTGGGAGGTTTGCCACATAAGACAGAATCGATATGTTTTGGTAAATTTCCCACAAACATTTATCCAACTACTACCCAAGGTTTTCTATGCATCAAATAAATGAATCCACCCTAAGGCAGTCTTAGATATTGTACAACACATGGAGAATGGGTATTACTGCAAACCGATGAGTCATTTTCTGGTGAAGTGTAATCATTTTCTGACATGTTTCCACTTCATTCATCAACTTTCCTTCATGTCCCTGAACAGCCCAGTCACCGGGATAACATTTCTGAGCAGTTAACCACGGGTACGTTCACATTTGTACTAAACGTGTCATATCACGTATATAACGTATCATACGTTTCCATATACATGTGAGAAGGCTGCCAAGCCTGTGACCCCAGTTTGAGACTGTGTTTCAACATTTGTAAGAGTGATACTACTGCTTATTTTTAAGGAGACCTCAGGAGAATTTCCAGTCGTGTTTGTGGCGATAATCGTGATGATTTACTAAGCTGGGGGTCAGCAAACCGTGGCTCTTTTGCCCCTCTGCAGTGGCTCTCCCTTTCGTGATTCTTACATTGTCTGATTATAAAAATGGGTAGCCTAAGCACAGAATAGCATTTGACCCAGAGCTGATATTGTGTTTTATGCTCTGGCCCAAGGGTTGATTGCTGTATGTGCCTGAGGGGGGAAAAAAAGAAGTGGGTTACTGTGAAGGTTGCTGACCCCTGCCCTAACCAATAGAAAATTGAACATCTGAGAAATGTTTATTGTCAACATTTATTGTGCTGATTGTGTTCCCTTGTGTTCCCTTGTGTTCCAGTCACAAAGGTCCTTTATGCTGTATGTGAAAAGAACAAGTGAAAGTTTATCCACTCGGGCAGAAGTCAGAGGGAATGTTGTTGTGTGACTTGTCAATCAAATTCCTGCAGAGGCGGGCGTTGCATTTAACTGATGACAGTTCCACAAAAGACACAGACAGTCGCTGCTGCATGTTGATCTGTTGAGGCTATTCTCAGTGATGCAATTAATTGCTGATATCTTAAGAAGTCGAATTGTTTTCTCGTCCTGCTCGGCAGGCAATGTTTGACAGTTAAAACCTGCCAAGTATGTACGAGTGTCATTTTGCTTTGATTCAGCTCTGCTGGTGACACGTCATGGAAACGTCTCCACTTCAAAGCCTAAAGACACCCAATAACTTCTAATTTCACCTACAGCTTCTGGCTCTGCTGTGCCCCAGTGCATCATGCTCTTCTACTCCAGCTGTCAGCACATACTACTGTTTAATCATAGAGCGCGGCAGCAGTGAACCCACACACACTCCCGGGAGCACTTCACACTCCTCTGTAGCCTCTGATGCACAGTCGCTGAGCATGGTGAGGGCAGTCCAAAGGGATGATGCTACTGAGCTACCGAGCTCCGCTTCCTCTTCTTCTGCAGACAGCCACCTCCTCCAGCTGCTAGGAGGAGGAGGAGGAGGCAATATTACAGTGACCTGCCACCTGGCTGATGTTGATGGCTTTGCTATGCACCAGTGAGTGACATATTGGGAGATTCCATTATGTGAAGGTTTCTTTTGTTCCTGAAACACAATGATAGTGAAAGACCTTGTCATCCAAGCACCTTGTGGGCAGACACTTGTTAAACACAAGTGCTAATGGCGAAGGAGTGTCTGGAGCACAGCCATTAAGACAAACTCTTAAAATAGAAGACTGCAACAAATGCATTTTGTGCCAGCAGACAGTGTAAAGGATAATTGCGCAGTGGAAACAAAAGCGCCACAAGGATACAGTGAGATATTACACTGATTCTACACTGTGGCAGCTTATAGTTTTTATTCAACGCCTGGTTTTCTTATTGCACAGGGCTGACGTCATGCAGAATTTTAAAAGCCGTGAAACTTGGCTTTTGATCCGGGCGCTGGATTAGACGATCATGTGGCAGAAACAGCGAGGCCGGGTGTTAAGAACTGCTGCATCATCGCTCGTTCAGCTGGGCTAATTTTGTGAGGACGACTCACTACGTCTCTGGGACAGACCCAACGAGTAGCCTCACTGGTAGCACTCGTATTGCCACAAACGGGCAATGCAAGTGCCACCAGTGAGGCTACTCGTTGGTTAAAAAACATTCCTAGGTCGTCTTCATGACTTGTCTCCCAAGAGAAGACCATGCATCACGCAAGATGATTATCGGAGTTGGTTTTGGCTTGGGAATGCGAATGTGAGAAAGAACAACAATAGTGCACCAGGGAGCGATTGCTCAACGGGTGCAGGTGTCATCCATCATGCCGAGACACACACTGAATGACTGTAATTCCCAGCAGCCACAGCGAGAAGGTCACTGCCGCAGGAAGCACAGCTCCCCCAGTTTAAATGGGCTAATACATGAGAGACATGCTGGTCGCTCATTTCACACGCTTATTTGACCCGCTAAATGCTACAGTCTCTAATAAAAGCTCACACGCTACTTTCTTAAATATGCTAATAATATTCTCTAATAAAATAATAGAAACTGGAAATTAAATCCTGGTTCTCTTGCAACTTTCTCTTATCAGTGATAAAACTGAGGTGCTCCTCGTCTGCACCAAATCCACTAAACCTGACAGTTGTCTTTGACTTCAACATCACAGTACTTCCTTCCCCTCGAGGTACGAGTCTGGGTGTCACCCTGTGGACAGCGCATTATCTCTTGGAGCAATGTTAACAATGTTACTCTGTCTGCATACTTCTATCTATCACGCATTCTCCTCGTATTTGCCTATTGCTTCCACCATTCTCATTCATTCCCTGATTATATTCCCTATTGTCTATCGCAACTCTATTCTCTTCAGTCTCCTGTCGCCATAAACTTCACCTGGTCCAGAACTCTGCAGCCCTCATCATTACCAGAACTCCCTCCTTATATCATATTACCCCCAGTTCTCCTGCAGCCCTGTTGAATATTGCATTGATTTTAAGATTCTGCCTTTAAGGTCCTGAGAATCAAGACATCACACGTCACCACCTCGGTAAAAAAAAAAAGCACAGAAAAGGCTCTACTTCTTATGGGAACTCGTTTCCGGAGCCAAATTCTTTTACAGAGGAGCACCAGAAAGCATCCTGACCGGAAACATCACAAACCGGCATGATTTGTGCACGGCCAAGGGCAGGAGGGCTCTGATCAAATCTGCCAAGACTATCAACGGTACCCATCTACTGGGCATCAGCCACATAGGTGAGATGAGATGTTTGCACAGATACTAAAAGACAAGACCCACCCAAGCCACACTCTGTTCACCCATCTGGTGCCATCTGGCAAAAGATACAGAAGTATCCGCTGCCGTATCACCAGACTACAGAGCAGCTTCATACTTCAGGCTGAGACCCCTCAATTCAAAACACAGCGCCAGAAGAAAATAGTTTTGATTGCATGACTTACACAACCTGTACAAGTTAAAGTCTGACCAGGTGACAGGCATGAAGAATAATTATAATAACTACAAAGAAATATCCAATCTTCTCACTGATGGTCTTGTTTGCTTATGTAGGTCATATACTGTGGGTCATATCAGCACAGAATGTAGGCTTATCTATAACAAGTTCAAGGTTCCTTGAAGAACA
Organism: Spondyliosoma cantharus; assembly: GCA_900302685.1. Lineage (NCBI taxonomy): Eukaryota > Metazoa > Chordata > Actinopteri > Spariformes > Sparidae > Spondyliosoma > Spondyliosoma cantharus. The sequence continues at coordinate 25,343 of OMLP01001697.1, forward strand.
TGTGTTTCAGAAATGAACATGTTGCCAATTAATTTAAAGACATGTTACAGAACAATATATTTCTCGGGCCATTGAGAGCCAAAGCTGAAAATCACAGACTGTCCTGGGGTTTTTCGAGGTGTGAGATGAGGCACGAGTGTCAGGATGACAGAGATTCACCTCGCAGGCCTGCTCTGGTTTTGACAGGAGCTCCTGACTGAACCTGCAAAGTGATATCTCATGCCTCCATGTAGCTCCATTAATACTTTTCAAAACACATCGGATCTGGAATGCCAAACAAACCCAGTGACTGGCTGCTCCCCCCCCAGCAATTTGTCATCCGCAGTAACAAAGCCAACGTGATATCCATCAGCGACCGCTCCTGATATAGAAACACGGGATTTCATCTCGGGATCTTTTAATGCTCAGGTAGGAATACAGGAGAAAGAATGAAGTGAGTGTCCCGCTGATAAATAAGAAGATGCAGAGATTATAATTATTAGACCTTAAACGAGCCGCAAGAGATGGAAGAATTCAAAACAATCTCTTCAGCCAAGGCTTACCTGCTACTCCTCGCGCTTTAAACCAGGCTGACTTGATTTCAGCCGCGTTTATTTTCCATAACAAACAATCAGAGCCTGCCTGACTCCATTTTTTAATGCCACATACATTCCATTAGTTTATTAAAACATAAACCGACTGCGACAGACGACAATAAATTCACACTGTATGTGTAAGAAAACACTTGTGGTCGGCTTAAACGAGACAAATCAGGGAAGTGGGGTGAAATAAACGTAACATAAAAGGTTCACCAAATAACATGAGGCCGGCCTGCTTAGGTGAGGTGAGCCCAATAAACTATAGTTACTACCAAGCGAGGCACACTACAGCATTGAAATACGGCCTCGGAGCCAAACTTGTTTTTAAAGCAAACAGGAGGTGTAACGATTCCAAACTGATCACGTTAAAACTGAAATGGAGTATAAACCATTTTCATACAATAATGGCACAAGTACTCTGTCAAAAGCATTTAATCGCCTCACAGGGAGAGGGGGGAAAGAAACGCCTTAAGTCCCCTATATATTAAAGGGTAATTAAAGGTGCATTATGTAGTTTTGGAAGAGAAAGATCTTCAGCAACTGATTGTTTTTTTGTTTTATTTCTAAACAAACTCTCTTTGTTTTCGTGGCTGAATCAACAAACTGACCTTAAAAGAGACACAAGTTTTACTTCGTTTATATTTGGCGGACCCTGCCACCTCTCTAGCATCAAACAGTGATCTTGGGAGCTTATTTTAATTCTGAGTTTTGCCAAAACTACACAGTGCCCCTTTAAGTAAAAAAAATGTCATTAATGCAGAGGGGGCAGCCATTACTGAAAGTGATTTATGCTCCACATCTTCTGTCAGAAGTGGATGAATCTGTTCTCAGCAAATTAGTAGGGGAAAGGAAAAGAGAGAGAGAGAAAAGGAACATTATATTAACTCTATCTCCTAAAGCAAACACTACTTGAGGAACTGATTATGTAGGAATTTATATGTTTAAAAAAAAAAAAAACCAACACGGAGGGTAATGGCTCAAGACATCTGGAGCGAGAGAGCGAGCGAGAGAGAGAGAGAGAGAGAGAGAGCTATTAATCACAGATATCACCAATCAGGCTTCCTGTCTCGGAAGCGCAGAAGCGTCCCGGTGAACTCCCCAAACAGTCCCTAATTCTGCACTTGAAAAAGCTCAAAGGGTGCTTAGAAAAACAAGCGGGGCCATCTCCAGTGACAGCGGGGGAGTTTTTTAAGTCAAAGGGCCTCCGACGAGAGGTGCAACCACCCCGGCATTCCGCAGGCCTGTGGCGGCTACCGGTGCTGCTGCTGCTGCTGCGTATATCACCTCCGAGGGCGCACGGTGCGGATATCCACACTATAAATAGACTGAAGTAAAATTATTATTATATAATTAATAGTTAAGTTAATAGTTTTTTTTAATAGTTTTCTTCAATCGCAATATTTTAAACACTTGAATTAAATTAAGCAATCCCCTCTTTTCTAACGCAAAACAGCTCATTTTAGGATTTAGGATTTTTAGAAACAATTTTTAGTTTTTTTATTACTTAAAATAAATCTGCATAAATGAGCGAAAACGTTTTTTTTGTAATTGTTTTTGATCTGTCTATTATTTAAGATGTTTCTGCCGCTGAGCCACCAAGACAACTGACGTAAATCGAATCGTTTGTGGTGCGTAAAGGGTCCCAATCCATAAAAACACAACAAAACAAAACAAAACAAAAAGAAAAAACAAAAATATTCTTCCATGAAAAGGGACGTTGTGTATGGATTCTTTGCCAGATGCAGCCGGACACAATCGTAATTTCGCAATCAGGAAACTTAAAATCCTCCGACGTGTCATCAGTTCTCACTAACGCGGGCGCACTACATCCTGCAGAGCCTTCAATCCGGTTTACAGGGAAACAAAAAAACAGAGACGGAGAGAGATTCGTTTACATACAGTTGGTCAACACCCTGAAAAACCGAACAAACAATCTCCCTTCTCCTTTATCTGACAGCCTTATCAAATTACAGAAAAATAAACACACGTTTTAATAATCAAACAGAGTCCAATATCAATACATCCAGTTTGTACGTGATTGGTTGTTTTTTTTCCAGGTGAGTCCGTGTCTCCAGCGTAGATTAATTGCTGGATGTCATGCGTCATGGCGCGTTTTCCCCCACTGGCTACACGCCGACAGCTCGGGTATGTCCCTGTCTGTCAAACTTGAGATGAACTCTACGATATTGATGGATGTCTAAAGGTGTGCGCGTGTGTGTCGTGTGTGTGTGACGTGTGCGCGCGCTGCTGACTGGGTCAGGGCCCGAGCCGCCTGCGGTGAAGGGCTAATGATAAGTCAGTGACAGACTGACAGACGGACCGTGCCGACAGCGCAGCAGCGTCGGTGTCGGAGCCTCCCTCCTCCATTACTGTCACTGTCTTCTTGACACCTGTGGTCACAGTGTTTTGTTTTGTTTTTTTGTGTCTATACACGACCATGAGATGCAAATGCACGCGCCAGCGGTGCGGAAGCTGGTGACAGGAGGGGAAAAAGGGGGACAAAATGGATGCAAAACCTGGTGTAACTGATGTTTGACAGGAAGTTCCCCGTGTCATCTCGGCCCGATTCTCTCACCAGGATCGCTTTTTAAACAAATTGTCTCCAACTCCTGCAGGACACCTGTCACCATCTAAACAAACTGTACAACCCTGTAACAAAAGCTGGCACACATTTACCACAGAGCTCTGTGCGTAGGAGCACAACACGGAGCTGGAAAGCCTCCAGGAGATTTCAATTATGCATGCCTACATTGTTCACTATGAAACAAGGGTGAGTAACATAACTGCTAAGATAAAGGGAAACACTAATGGGCTAAATTGTTTTTCTGTTGAAAATTGTTCAAATCAAATAATAAGACTTTATGTCAATTTAGCTGCTCATACTAGAGGAGTTAAAGCTGCAAAACTTCAAACATTTCCATCAAAACAGGAAACAAATCTGGAAAATATTTAACTTATTGCAATTTGTGGTATAGAAGTGATCTACTGTTTAATTCACTTAGTTTTTAACAGAATTATACCATTTTTTTCTCTGTCTGTGTTTTTTTTTTTAATTGTTTACATTCTTCTTCTTCTAAGTCCTGATTAATTTTATTATGTTTGTCTGTCCTCAGTGTTTCTGTAAAAATGTGTGTCAAGATGGATAACTCGTAGTATATTTCTATTTCTGTCATTACTAATTCATCAGTTTGGCTGTGAAACATTATTTGTGTGTGTGTGTGTGTGTGCGTGCGTGCGTGCGTGCGCGTGCGTGTTCAACAAGCAGAAGATCTGAAGACCCAATTTTTTGTAGGCACACCCTAAATCCTTTAGCGCACCACTGCCGGGGGCCTCTCAATCAGAACAAATCAAAAGACATAGTTTGGTGACATCCTGATGTTCTGTGGGATCATGGTAGTTGTAGTCTTTATTGCTAGATGATTGCCATTGCCAATGAAGAGCCATCTTATGTGAATTAGGCATAAATGTTCACAAATTAGGTGATGTATTAGATATTTATGTCACACTTGACGACTTCCTTCATCAGTCTGACGTATCGTCTGATTCCTGACTTTTCTGGGTTTTTAAACCATTTTAAATAATGTAGTCCACAACAGATATATGACAAAGGACTAATCTTTTTTGGGTATGTAAATGTAGAAATGTTACATTATGAATTAAATCATAAATGAAATGGTAATATCTTCACCTTGTTTTTGTCTCGACACCCAACCACATTCAGCTACCAATTTGCTGATTCAGCAGCTGAAAACCATGTATAGTAGTTCTTCGATTCCAATATAAACAAGAAAATTAAGAGGACTGGCACAGCCCACAGCCTATTTGTTTAGTTGCCTTGACATTCACCTGTCTGCACAATTTCATCACACCTTTACACATGCCTACAGGTCAAACCCAGCCTGAAAACCACTTAAGTACACACTTCTAGGCTGTTGGCACCAGTGCTTTAATTACCAGACAGCAATTACATGAACTTAAAACAGAAAACAGAATAAATGGCTCTGTTGCAACATAACTAAAATGTCAATTAAAGGTGAATTTTTAAAGATGGGAGTACGGCCTAAAAATCAGTCGGTGAGGCAGAAAGATTTCACTTGAAATCTGATGAAGTCTGCGATTAAGAAAGATTTACCGGTAACCAAATACAAATGCCCTGTGCCAAACTGTTTTCTGTCTTTATCTATTTTGCAATCAGACCGTTTGACAGCATGACTGTGATGGAGAAAAATAAACATCAATGTTCCTCAGTTACAAAGACATTTATTTCAACAGTGGATTAAACCGATTACACAAATATGACGTTGATGCGTAAAACACTCGATGTGTCACGATACTTCGTGAAAGTTGTGAGTGATTCATCTGTTCTTCAGAACAACAACTCCATCATTGTTGTTGTTTCAAGGGGCTGCTGTGTGTGTGTGTGTGTGTGTGTGTGTGTGCTCGCGTGTATACATGTGGCCAGGCCTGTTTTCAATCACATCATTACAGTCATCAAACATCATTTTGTGGTTATCAGGGCCTGTTCTAGTTTGAACATGCGAAATAACTCCATCAGATGACTGTCCTCTCTGTCACACATCGATACTGGAGGGGGAAAAAATGAAAATAAAAAAAACACACTATTGAATTTTTCAGAAATATATTCAGATATTTTGTGTTCGGGAGGAGTGAGGCTCATCTTTAGTTCATTTCTTGTCAAAATAGCCAATGGACCGTCAGCTATGACAGGCCTGACCGCACCGGAGTACCTATAGTTTGCGACTATAGCACCTAAATACCACATACTGCTGTTCAGAGTAGGCGAGGACAACTTAGAAAGCAAGCAGAGAAGCATACATACAAGTGCTAAATAGACAAAGCTAGTTCTGGCACTTATGGTTCCTGAAGTAAATGTGCCAGTTAATTTTTCCCATGAGTCTCAGGTGAAGTTCTTCTAATGCTTGAAGGGGCACAAACCTGTGTACGTGCAAATGTTCAGGGAGAATCTAACTACAGCTCCCAAGGTGCATTTCAGCAAGAATCATTCAGCCACCAAGCTTGAAATTCTCTGATGTGCGATCCCTTTTCTGAATTATACACCGATCAGCCCTGAGATTAAAGGGCTAACAGAAGAAGTAAATAACATGATCTCCTTGCTATGCGATGTTCTGCTGGGTTCTGGCATTCATGTGGTTGTCACTTGACATGTACGCACAAATACACCCCCTTAATGGCAACACCACTTCTAAGGCCGTGGCGTCGGAGGACAATTCCCCCTGGCAGGCTACAGAAACTGTCCAGGAATGGCACGAGGAATGTGAAAAAGAGCTCATCGCATCGACCCGGCCTCCAAATTCCCCGGATCCCAATCCAGTGGAAGCATCCCTGCGATCCGCAGAGCCTCCACTGTGGATCTGCTCTGAGCGATCAATACACAGGATCTTTGAGGGTGTCCCGTTGTGTGGCCGATCCTTTGTCAAGTTCATGTTCCTCCATGTTTGTTTGTGTTGCCTCCATGCATGTTTCCTGCCCGCATTCATGCAAGGTGTGTGAACACAAAACATCGTCTATCCATCTCACAATGTGTGTATCATCATAAAGTCGGTGGAAGCTAAATATTATGCCACTTTACAATCTAGAGCTTAAAACAGATCATGTTTGAATTTCCGATGACTGGCTTGTCCATAGCAACAGTGTGAATGCAACTTGATCAGTTCAAATATCTTTTGTCTGGAACATGATGATTGAAGTGTCTTAAAGAAAAAAAAGTTGTAATAAGTCATAATTTAGTCATAATAGTGAGGGGACATCTACTTCTCCTACTACACAGCTAAAAGGTTTCTTACTTTACTTTCTGAGCTTTCGCAGAGAACAACCAATGGGCCATTATGGTGAGCCTTTATATGCTGCTGAGTGATGTGAAGCAGAATAGTAAATGGCTAGAAAGTGGACTTCCCACCGTAGGCACAACCATCATTAACCTCACCACCACGTCACCACATCAGTACAGCATCACCGCTGCTGCTGACACACCCACCCAGTCCATAACCTCCAGTTTCTTCAGCCAATTCACCTTGTGTAAACAAAGATTACACCTCATCCCATCCCCAACCCCCAGAGGGGAGAGCTGGGTCATTACTGTCACCTAGTGGACGGAGGCGAGACAGAGATTGATTAATACACAGAGAGGTGAGGCCGAGACAGAGATGGAAAGCACATGTGGGAGCCACACAAGAGATGGCTCTCTGCCTGAGAGAGAGAAGCTGCTGCAGAAGAATATTTCATGCAATGTGACAAGAAAAAATGCATAATGCAAATGATCCATCTGCGCAGCGTTTCACTTCATAAAGGGTAATCTCGGTTTCTGACAAAAACCTCGCAGATTCTAGCCCCTGAGCTTCACAGCTCTGCTGAATCAGACAGAGTCGCAGCTGACCACTCAGCCAAAAACAAGCACGACTCTCTCCAGAAGCTCACCTGTGTCCATAAAAGCTGATAATAGAGCCAATAATTGGGAGGGAACAGCAATAATGGAGCTTTAGTGAGGCAGTAAATTCTTTAATTAGTTGTTAACACCTTGTGTCTATACGTATAGGTTGAAGCTTCCCCCCATGGCTCGCTGCTGCCGAGAGCAGGCTGGATGGACATTCAGGCGGAGGGCCGGTGACTCATCTTTTAACAGAGAAAAGACCTTCACCTTTACTGTTAACAGGCTGTTGAGAGGCTGGGGGAAATATAAAACCATGAAGAACATGGTTATAGCTATGTTCCAGGGCCACGATACGATTCCCTATCCAATTAGTTTGCAAAAGATCACACTGACTGATTCAACAAAGGGGGAACTGAGGGATATTTAAGAATGGCAGAAAAGAAAGAACCCAGATTGGGTTAAAATACCTTTGCTTTGGTGCCCCCAATACCTCAGTCTGTAGAGCGTGCACACCATATACACAGATCACTATGCTCAGGTTTTAATACAACCTGTGGCCCCTCTTTCTCTCCATTTACTGTCACCTTTCACCGGTCCTATCACGTAGCTAAGAAAAGGCCCAAAAATAATAAGAACACAGGAAACAAGTGTTACTTGCATAATTATGTATGAAGCTTAACTTACATAATAACATCAATAACATTCTTATTTCAACCAAATCCGTGAACTTTTCCTAAAGTAATTATGGTGCATAAACTTAACCAAATTTAACCTGAACCTGGAACCATCTGGAAAGGTGCGGCTAGGAACAGTTTATAAAAACAGCATTTACTTTCAAAAAATACTCTGCAGGTGTTTGGACGAACCGTCTCTCTATTGGTGTCTAACTTCAGCCAATCAGATCAACAGTAGGAGAGCACGTCTACAAATCAAACTTTTACCGAAACCAGTCAAGAGACAAGGCAAAAGCATCTCTTCCATCGAGAAAAGACTTCAATGCCGTTCATTGTTATTCTTTCCTTGTCCTCTAACCCTTTACCACTTATAACAAAACTGAAACTATTGCAGCATCCAAGCTAACTTCTTGAGGAGCTGCCATTGTCGTTTCCAAACGGAAATCAAAATAAGGAGTCGTTTCTCTCACTGGTTGTCACATCCAAACCATGCCTGAAGCCCCTATTCTTCAAAAGGACGCTGATTGGTTCAACCACTGTGTGTTCTGCCACAAGCAGAAAAGACGGATTTGTGATGTCAAGTGATCTGGCAAAGCCAGCTGTCTCTCAAGGTAAAACCGAGCTCCATTCTCATGTTGTCAGCTACCGTGCCGTCGGCAACAGACACACCTCACTGCAAACGCTGTCTGTGCAAGCTGATTTGTAACTTTGCTGCCTACGATCTTGGGATGCGTCTTTAGGTGAAAAATACAGAGCGGGCAGAGATCTTCTGTGGGCTCAGGCCTCTCACCACCTGGAATAAAGCCCTTGTTGGCTGACATTTCGGGATGCATCACGGTAGAGACGTTCTCTAAACATACAATCTTTTTGGGTAAAAGAAAAAGGCTGCAAGGTAGATAAATGCAAATGATGCAGGGACTGAAAGAAACAGCGGACATTCCTGAAGAGTGATACCATCTTCTCGTCCACAAAGTGATACAGTAGAGGAGAGAGTGAATAATCTGACAGGGTGGTCCGTCCGAGGGAAAGGGAGAGGAGCTGCGAGGCTGCAGAAGTAGCAGAGGCAGGACTTGCGGCAGTAGCAAAAGGGAAGTACGCGCATGGTTCACTCTTGTCCTAAGCCAGGAGAGTTAAAGGCAGGAAGCCATTACCAAAGTGTAAATGCACTCAGCCATCACTGCTTAAACACAGTCGAAATATGTTCCAGCGCTCGAAAAAAGTAGGGTGTGGGGAGGAGGTCTGTCTCGTGCAAACAGGACTCTGTTGTCCCATTTAGATAAAAGACTCTAGACAAGTTAAAACCCTACACAAACCAACCAGCTTTGCATATATTGTTAGCAAACTCGCTGTGTCTCTTTCCAAACACTGGAAACGTCGCCCCAGATGCACGCCGGTGGTTTGAGCCTGATGAGAGACCGTGATTATGTTACATACGTCGTGGTTGGATGCAATAATTATGCAATCAGCAGCACAGCTTTGTGTTATGTCTATGATTTATCAACATTATTTGAATTGGGGTAATTAATTGTCGCAGGCAGGCGGGCTTAATGGCTCGCTGTGTGACAGGGCATCTCTGACGGCTTTTGTTTTGGCAGATGGCCGTGTGCCACGTCGCTCACCCAGCACCAGGGAAACTATACTCAGGCTTAATCACAATACAAGCCATACCCCCTTCCTATCAGTGCTTTCTAAGTCATACACAAACAGACTAGATCTACAGATAGGGGACCAGATGCAGAGAGGCCTAGAGAGACAGAAACTGGCTCTTCATGCAGCGCTGGGAAAAAAAGGTCAAACTAGGGAGATCCAGCATAAACCAGAGCAAACATGGCATTATTCCTGCAATCTTAGACAGTTAAGTCAGGATTTGTATACATGATCACATGTCACTCAAGCTGGAAATGAGAGGCAAGGCTCTCTAGTTGTTGTCATTAAGGAGACAAACCCTGGAGCTGCTCCATTGGCAATGAATGACAGACAGACTTTCTGGACGGACTCTGCGTCCGAGGTGATGCCGAGAAAGGTCAAGCAAACATTCTTTGAGTCCATAAGTCTCCGATTCATTGTCAGTGGAGCGGATCCACGTTTTGTCTCGCGATGGCATCAGATTATAGCCTCGGCTCTCTGGTTTCTGGCTTTGTGTGAGGCTTGTTGGAGAAGGTAGCAGAAGGAACCAAAGATCACAGAAATACAGAGAAAACTACTTTGGAACAACAGCGAAAAATAAAACGAGGTTTAGAAACTGCACATGTGGGAAACTCTCAACTTTTATTGCAAGACCCAAAGCTACACCGAGTTCACTTCACATGTGTGGATGCGAAAATTGTTAATGAAATTCAGCAACACGCAAGAGAAACAGCTCCATCATCCTGTAATTGAGGGGTCAAGATCTCCTCGTTGGACAAACTCCAACTGAACCGTGCACGGATGTGGTGGTCCCTTTTATCCTGCTATTTGTCAGAGAAGCTGAAATAACTCCCAACTGTCAGCAGAGAATTATGAATGAGAACCGTTTTGTGGAAAAAAAAAAAAAAAAAAAAAAAGGGGGGGGGGCC
>OMLP01001704.1:2964-27434 GCA_900302685.1 Spondyliosoma cantharus
GTGGGGGGGGGGTTGTTTTTAATTATTGCTGTTTTAAAATCTGTAAAGCACTTTGTGCTACATTTCGATGTATGAAAAGTGCTCTAGAAATAAAGTCTGATTGATTGATTGCTGATTGAACGATGTTTCAGGAAATCTAATGGAACATTTGTGGCTGAAAATCAAAGCGATCATTGTTTGACAAGCATCTTTGTTTTCACCTCATTGTAAGGGTTACTTGCCTTACTGGACGATAATGATGCTTCATATACAGATCTCAAAATGTGTTCAGAGTGAAAGACATAGCTACATGTTAGACCAATTCTGCATTAGCCCAGTCCAGTATTGTGGGAACCAGGACCATCACAGTATCAGATTTTTCTACGCGACTATCGTGGCCAAACAAATTCACAATAACGATATTATCACAATATTTATACAAATTTAAAAAAATGCTATCTCTTTTTAAGATACGAGTGTAGGGAGGGAGAGATTCTGTAACCATAACTGAAAAAAAAATGCACAAAAAGAACAATTAACTACTCACTTGCAAATCAAAAGGAAATCAGATGAACTCATTTACCAAAGATGCACAAGGCCGAGCATCTTAGCTGGATTATCCAGATGGCGTTATATGTGTATGATATCACATAACACATTATCAAATAGAATTTTCTAATAACGCAATTATCTTGAATATTTTTGAACAGATTTGTGACATCCCTTGTGGGGACTGTGTCCATATTAGACAATTTTGCACCTCACAATTACAACCACTGCAAATGTTTGTGCCAATACATAAAGCAACACGCTCTTTATGTGGTAAAGCAGAGGGTGGTGGATGATCGTTTGGCGTGACAGACTCTTCTGCGGGAGATCATAGCTTGTATCTTGACACAGACATGCATATCTACACATACCGTTGCTGCAACATGCAAGCAAAAATGTTAAACATATTGAGTGTATGAACGAATCATTGTTACTGAACCTAATTCAGGTTTTTGCTGAGCTGTCCAGTATTTATTTTCTTGCCAGCAGCTGGAGGCTTGTCAGAGGAAAGATATGGCACATCTTGTTCTCATGTACACGATCAAACCGTTTACTGGTGAATTATGTGACTTCCATGACAGCACAGCCATCACATGACACTCTGTATCTATGTGTCATACCGCGTTTTTTTCAGATCTGTTTGAACATTTGTCAAAGCAGCAACTCTCCGAGGTTAAGTTACTCCCAGGGAGACAAACAGCAGATGCAGTTTATGATGGGATCAACCTTTAATTTAGTAACAATGAATCCCCCACATAAAATAGTAGTCTGACCTAACAGAGAATGAGAGTTGCTAGGGAGAAATCAAATAAGTTATTTTGAGCTGTGTGTTGGAGGAGCAGAGCACAAGACCACTACCACTTCTATACCATTCACAGCTTTGTCCCTTCTGGTTGGTGACGTAGGAGAATCATTTCCTCCTCCATGGAGGTGGTGGTAGGGGTAAAATATTAATAGCTTTCAAGCAGCAGGAGGTCCTTGAAGCAGCAGGAGGAACAGCAGCGAGAGAAAGACAGAAAAGAAAAGAAAAAACCCACCAGGGTTCACATTCTTTTTTGCAACACTTTCAACACAAGCTCCTCTAATGTGTAAAGGAGTTGAGGAAGGTGGTTTGACATGCCGTTCATTTATGTCTTTAGTATGAAGCAACAATGACAGTATATTGTTCATTTTCATATTTGGGGGATTTTTTTTTTTTTTTAACCTTTGTTTAATTATTTTGGGATTAAAAACAGATTTTAAAACATTTTACACATGCTTTTCCAGTGAATAAATCAATCTCCTTTCTCTAATGTTTGTCTTTAAAGGTCCTTTTTGTAAGAAGTATGCTGTCACATTCTTGGACATTTTAATTTTTACATTTTAAGCGACAGTGACCCTTTGATTCAACAATTTTTTCCATTCCATTTACTCATACAGGTTTTTCCACATACATGTTTACATACTTCTGCATGAAAAATGTAGACACTTAGGGTGAAGGCCTGTCCTACAAAATACACACTGTGTTAGCCATCATTTATTCAACAGGCCCAAACCCCCAAATCTCTCCTGACAGGAAGTCAGTGCTGCAGTCAACTAAAAGATAAACAACACAACTCAACAAATAGCGACAAATCACTTTATTATCCACCGTCAGCCACGCATATAAATGACTGTGGTTTTATGCAACTCACTGAATGACACTACATTTTAAAGATGAATGATGAAATTTCCATTGATACCTGCCACATATTGAATGCATTCATTATATATGGAGACATGGGAGGACGTGAGCTGAATGTCCTTGCGACAATGACAATAATAACATAACCTTTGATATACATCATCTTATTCCTTTAAAGAGACAACATTGGCACTTTAACTGCGACTATAGTGATGATGGTTGCATTATCATTACAGTCATTGGAAGATTCTTTATGTCATGCAACACCTTCAGAAAATATCTTCCATGCTGTACTCATTAGAGGTAGCACCTACGGACTTCTTTGGTTACAAGTATTATACCTTTTGAAAACTTCACAGAAATTACAAAACAGAAAACGCAGATAACAAATACTTTCTATCAGAGATGGTCTTGTGCTGCCACTTCCCCTGATAACCTGAACTGACCAGTGAGGGGGTAATATGTGATCAGTTGTTAATTTGCCCTAACAATCCTTTAAACTCATCATTATTAGTTATTTAAATTTAACTGTTTATTGAGATGAGTTAAAACACCCGACTCTGATTCTGTGCTAGTGCAGCCATACTGTAAGATAAGCAACTGAAGCACATATTAACATAGAATGGCACTCAGGAGAGTACAAACCTCCACCAAGGCCCAAAAGTCTCCTTTAATTCAATCAAGCCTAACCCTTTGCACACCCTGCCCTGTAAAATCCTAGAATTTAAAACCACCCATAACTGCTCAACTATAGTTTAAGATCACCAGATCTAGATCCTATTTTTTATTTCATCGAGATCCATGCATTATTCCCTGAGCAATTAAAGGAAATGTGAAAAAAAAACAACTGTTTTTGGGCTGACACTCATCCTTGACCCAAGTTTCATGGGAACACGTTCCATAGATTTTGTGTAATTCTGCTGGCAAACCAACCCACAATCGGACACTGATGAAAACATAACCACCTTGGAATTGAATATATACACATTATACATTATATTTAACTTCAATCCACCAGCCAATTAGCTTCACAAGTTACAGTCAACTAAAGACCGAGCAGAAACATGGAACAGAAAAGGCACTTTGCCAACCCAACATGTTAGTAATGTTTCTGCAGCCATCTGAATATACATTTAACCCTGATATATGACCATGCTAATGAGGATAATGATTGGGGAACTGACCCTCCAGTGAACACAAGTCTTACAGGGAAACCTTGGGGAGTCTTGATTGGACATACATCCTGTTGAAAAGCGGCAATGACTGAAAAGAACCATCTTGAAATGCATTCAAACATGTTTTAGCAGTGCAGTACAGCATACAAACATACATATAGTGTAAAGTCATGTAAAGACACAAAGGCAGGGAGTTCTGTATATAAAAAAAATTACTTCCACAAAAAGTGGGCATTTGGTCTGTTTCCAACTTCACATCAAACCAAAGTTAGGTAGCACATTAAATTCACAATATTTACTCATTTCATGACAAGTTCAGGTCTGTAAAACTTAAAACCACACTGGATTATATGTTGTGGGATGTTCTAAGGCTATTTTATCTAGATCCACATCTACATCTTGTTTAGCCAAGTGTCCATGTGCAATCCTGTCTCCAAGAAATGACACTTTACTTAATTTCACGTAACTGTTTTCTGAATTGTGTTCAGTGGCAACATTTACTGAGTGCTAGGCAAGTTGTACAGACTGGAATTTGAGTTTGAGGCCTGTGACTTTGGTTAAAATTAGGGAAACATCTGTGGTTAGTTACATGTTCCACTAAACTAAAGATGTGATACCATGTGCTCCAAGTCACACGGTTTCATAACCCGAGGAATGTTGTGTAATTTAGATTTACTCATATTGTTTAAAAATGTATTTCAGGTGTCTCACAGATTGATATGTTGTATATGAATGTAATTTCGAGGCTACAGACTTACAAAACGTAACAATAACCCTGAGATATCCTCTTATTTTGGCAGTGGCACTGCATTAGCATTGATCTTTTAAATGAATGTAGAAAAAAAGATCACCTTGAAGTCGACTCATTTAATAAAAGACACAACATGAAGGTTCATTGCAGCACTAGTCATTAAGGGGTCGTTCTCTAAATGATATGTCAAAATATTAAAGTTTTAGACTCAAACCTCCACCTTGAGTATTTCCTGGGTCAATGACATGACATGCATATTTTTGTGTCCGAGTCCATTATTTTTTTTAAAACATAATTTAATCTGTTCATGACATCCATCACTTTATTCTATAAAACCTATTTATTTTCATACATTTTTCAGTAAATTCAAATAATTATATTCTTTTATGTTTTGGCTTCTCAAACCCCTAAGATGTCAGGTGATGCAACTGTCCGAGCAAGTGAGCAGACTAAGAAAAATATTAAAAATGTTATTTTAATAATGATAAATTTAAAATAAAATACTCTGGCATTATTTTATGTTTGAAGTCTTTTGGATAAGGTTTTATTTTCTAATATCAATTGTTTTAAAGCTGTTAAAATAACTGCAAAACTTGGGGGGTGGCGCAACCATAAACATTGGACTTTTATTTTGAAGTGAAGAGACAATAGCTGTAAACAGGATATTGCATCAGCCAGAGGACCCCAAGTGACCCTTGGGACTAAGCTAAAAGGTTTGTAGATCTCTGTCAAATACTGATAAAAATAACTACTTTCAACTCATATGTAGGCTGGTACGCTTTCCATGTCAGGTGGTACAACCAATGTATAACTAGAACATTTTTATTTTATCATAAAACTGCTAGCATCCAAACAGAAGCCTGTTTAACTTGAGATTAATTGCAATAGTCAGGTGGAGCAATCATTAGTCAGGTGGCACAACTGCAAGGAATGTCACTATTTAATATACAAACAAACAGAAATAGTCTCTTAGCCTACAATATGTTGCATTGCAGTTTTCTTGTTCTTGAAAACAGTGGTGAATGAATGATAGGACCTGCTGCATCAGTGGTTGCGTAGAGGAGTAAAATAATGCTTTAAATGGTAGACAGTGAATACAGGTATAAAAGTAAGAAGTGCTGCAGTGTGTGACGTGACAAAATGGTTGTAATGGTTTCTGTGTTTTTCCCTGAGACTGTCTGAGGCACAATGAAGCTAAAAAAACATATTGAAAAGACCTCTTATTTCCCACTCGCATTCGTACACTGTACAGTATGTTAACACTTTAATATCAAACTCTAAATAAATTGGTTACTGAGCAATTCAAAAAACAAAACAAAAACAATAATACAAACATGTCTCTAAATTGAAGTGAGGATATAGTGAACCTGTAGTTAAAAGATTCCTGCAACCAACTGTGAGTGCTGGCTGGAGTCCATTTGTTGCTTTTTGCTTTCATCAGTCGATCTCTGGCATGCACTTAAACCATTTGGCCACACGGCCCTGCCTCTTGGCCTCTCTTTCATGTGCGTTTGGTTGCAGTAGCCCGTCCATGTAGTGACCGTACTCACTGATGGCGTCTTCAACTCGAGTCATGTACAGCCAGCTGACTATCACGCCAAAGAACTGGAGAGAGAAAGAGAGAGAAGCTGAGTATATAGATATAGATAGGAAAGGAAGGCAGAAATAGTCAGAAATGTCTTGTTTTTGTTACTTGCTTAACCTTGTGTCTCGGTCCCTCATATGATGTGAGGATGCAAAGAGAAGATGAATATAAAGGAAATGTTTTTCACGAAATATTAAGATTAAGCCTGATTTTTTCTCTGATCCATCATCTGAAGAGATTTCAGTTTCTGATGTCGACAACTCACTTGCCAGTCTGCAGGTGTCCACAGCTCTCTATATGTTGGAGTGATGCATCAAAATGATAACAAGGATGCATTGCCTCTAATGGCTTCTTTATAAATTATGGCGGTCAGTCCAATAGAAGACAAACCCTCAAAGGACTGTCTTTTGTGTGCTCCCCAAAGTCGCTCCTCTGAACAGAAATAAAGGAACTAATACATCCTTCATGATAATGTAATAGATTGATTTTAAGGGTACTTAAATAAGGCAAATGAGATGCACCAGACAACTTACAGACAACTGAATTCTGAAATGCTTATTACAGTTCAGCACAATCTAAATACATTCATAGCTGTCAGAGTGAATTAATTTCAATGTATATATCAGAGTTAAAATGAGATATAAGAGGGCGAAAATTACACAGTGATGAAAAATATCTTCCATGTCTGACAGTCCCACACCCTTTAATGGATCTGGTGGATAGAAAGGAAAGGCGGCAGACGTAAGGTGTGAATACAGGGTGCATTTATATGTGGTTTTCTAAGTATTACAGCACCTTCAGGATAATGTTTTTTTTTTTTTTTTAATGCTATCAAAATAGTCTGATAATTTCAAAAACATGTACCAGAAAATTGATGCATCGAAAAACCTGCCTGTTTGATCTGAAGGTAAACCAGCACGCAAAGTATTTTGTGAAAATGGCACTGCTTATTGTGTCACTGCTGGAGCTGTCAGATGTAGCTGATGTGAAGCAATTTACATTTTCTTTCTCTGTCTATTTTCCAATTTGTTATTCTTCAGAGAGAACTGGAGGTGAGATTTCAAGTTTCTGTCAACAGTAGTTTGCTAGGTAATGTTAGCACCTTGACTAGGATGTTAACCAAATCACATGAAGTCTTTTCTCTTCAGGGAGATCAATAATCCTGTCTGTCTGTCCAGCTGATGGTGGTGTGCATTAATGTAACTATATACACAGAGATCAGCCTCAACATCAGGATCCACACTCGTTGACTGTCAGACTGTGTTTGCAATTAAGGTTCAAATGAAACATCAACAAATTATTTTTCTTTATACATAAAGAACAAATCCACACATTTCTTGATATATACAGAAGATATACTACTTTAAGTGAAGTCTTTGTGTGTGTGTGTGTGTGTGTGTGTATACCTGAGGCAGCAGGATCCCTAACAGCAGTCCTGCCATAGTCTTATAGTTGTCCATGAGCCAGATGAAGAAAGCATCAGTGCAGCCTCTGATATGGATAGTTTCAATCAAGTCCAGCCGCTATTAGATTGAAATGAAAATCACTTGTAAACTTCAGTTTTCAAAGTAACTGGTTACAGTTATCAATTGGTTATGAAGTTATTTTACATACTTCAGTGAATTAACTAAAACTATAACACATCAGATATAGAAGACTAATACACTTGCGATTAGGCATCAGTTTATTTATTTTCTAACTAAATAGTCCAACGTGTGAAAATGAACATTTCATGTTTCGTTTCATAAAATAACTGAAAGTGAAAATGATCAAGACCTGAACCTGTAACCTGATCTGTAACCAGTGATCAAACTAAAGACTCTGCTACGACTAAAAAAGAAATTTGCATTACATCCCACTCCCAGCTTTTCTATTTGTTACGTTTATTAAGTTTAAATTAAATAACTGAAATGTCTCCATTTCTGTATTATACTTTTTCTCCAAGGATTTGTGGCACTAATAATTGTAAATACCACACAGTGCATCTGTCAGCTAGTCACTGTATTCAATACACAAAACTACTGTCTGAAACTGACACCTCACATTATTATGCTATACATCCGATGCAATACATCTGCCTTATTCTAACTTTAGGTCACCTTTGAGGTCTTACCTCTTTTTCCAGCACCTTGTACCCACACAGTGTGTTGGCCACTTCATTGGGCTGGAGGGGAGGGTAGCGAAGAGAGAAAGAGATCGAGTTAGGAGGTACGAATGTCAAGTGGGAGACAGAAAGACACCTGTGAACAGCTTTTAGTATCAAGAGGAGCCAACAACAGACAGAAGAGGACATGTTTTTAGTCAAACTTAATCTTATACACACACACACACACACACACAATCACACGATAACTGCCTTATCTTCCGCACATGTAGATGACAGTCCTACGAAGTGTTCATCGTCTTTGCATCAAGTGTGTAGTGCATTAAACAATTGTGTATGTGAGCATGTTCCTTATGACTTTGAGCTCGTGGTTTCCATATTCAAATATATTCATATATTCAAATAAGATACAATAAACTGACGGTCTCTTGTGGCCCTCTGACATAGGATACAGGAGTGGAGAAGTGATCACCTTTTTTTAAGTCGCTGTACAGAAGTAGTTTCTCTGAGTTTTTTTGTTTTATTGTTTAAGACTTCCAATGCAGTAATGCACTATGGCATTATCATAGCGACTACAGGTGGAAAATAGCAGCTTGCTAAAACCCGGTGCAATGCATCTCTCCTTGTTATATACAGGGATAATGTTTAATTGTGCACTGTAGCTGTTCAAATAAAATAAATAATAATAATAATAATTAGCAGTAACTGGAGGGTAATTCACCATATCGTAACTTTATTTTGACCGTGACTCTGCAGAGTGATTGACTGTAACACGTCCCTTTATTTTATCTCATAATGTCATGTAACGGAAGAAGGAAATACACCAAAATGACAAAAAAACAAGAATCACTATTGAGCCTGAGAAGAAACACAATGTTCAATCAAGTGGAGTTAATTGCTGCTTTGTGTTAATATGAACATAGAACATTTTACTTTTCAAGTACTGACGCATGACTATGACCAGTCGCTGGAGCCGATATTGGTTGGCTGTAGAGTTGATGATGTGCAGGACATGAATGTGAACCTATTATGGAAATTATATACTATCTGAATATAGACTGGACTATCTGAATTCTTAAGTCCAATTTACATGAACCTTTTATCTAAATGACTGATGGAAAAGAAATATCATAATAGGTTCACATTCATGATGGACAAGAAATACATTTCTTTAATCTGTTTTACATTTGCACCAAAGGACATAATTGTGTAGAATGGGGTGAAAATGCACTGTTCATCTAGGAAATGGCAAAATTACTTCCATTATTTCCAGTTCAATAATGTAATTTGTTACATGTCATTTTCTCATCTGTATGTCAAATTTAATTAATCAATTCATAAAAGGGATATGTGAATATAAGAATAAAATAATCTCAATATAATTATTTAGAGAGATAAAAAACATACTATCTGTAGCCGAGCATATCCTTTCAAATACTTTCCGACAGTTCTCGACAAACAAATGATACTGAATACAGAGAATAAACCAAAATGAGAATTATCAGTTCATTATTCTGCAATAACTTTACATTTCCAGGACTACAGTAAACATATTAAACTGGTTGCCTTTAGGCTGCATAACAATGTTTCCCCTACTGTCACTATGACATTAATAGAGAAAACATTATCCTATAACGTGGAAGAGAAAAGAAATGAGCTGAAACACAAATAAGAACTGGAAACATCTAATCAATTAATGGAAAAAAAAAATAAACAGTTGACATTTTTGCCACTTAATTAACCGTGTCAACACAAGTGACTCACAGTAATGCAAAACTGTAGATTAATACAACGTTAATGATTGCTAACGGCAAAATTGTGATAGTTGATTGAATATTGAGGACATAGGATGAAAAAGCAGCAGTTTCATGAGTCCACGTCAGTTCATCAAGCTCATCAAAGAGGTAGTGTGTTCTCACTTTCTGAAGAGTGTAGGTGTTTAAATTACAGAGTGTTTTGTGTGGGAGAAAGTGCTTCTGGCATGGTACAGGTATAATCGGCAACATGGGAAGACGAGATGCATTTTAAACATAACCCCACACTATTACAGCTATTAGTATAATGATATACAAACTGAACCGAGTGTTCAGGCTTCACTGACCCATTTTAAATATATAGAGACAGAAATTATGAAATGTTCACTTTCGGTAATGTTACGATGCTACATTAGGTGGTAATATTACCTGATACAAACAGATTAGAGACCAAAACATGCTACTGTATAATAGTAACAGGCAGTTTATAGCAGGGATAACCGTGAAGGTAGTAGTGTCACCTACCCTTGTAGTGATGCAGCAGGTATAAGGGACGCCACAGGCCAATGGACCAGGTGCAGTGCAGTTGTGGTACATGTTGACCGACCAGTCTGTGTACTCCTGACCTCCACAGCACTTAAACTGCCGGAGAAAATAAATACATCAGAGAGGAGACAAGTGCAGAAATAAGAAGGAAAAAGGAGGAGATCAAGAGAGAGAGAGAGAGAAGAGAAGAGACAGGGATGAGGTAGAGGGGAGAGATAAAAAAAGAAAGTAAACAACTTCATGAAACATGTTGTGCTGGCGTGATGCCAGGAGCATTTTAGGATGAAATGAGCCATAATTAACTACAATTTGCATGTAATTATCAGTGTGTTCCATCTCTCCTAGGCAAAATCACACAGGTGGTCGTACTGCTGGGCAATATGGTTGAAATCAATATCACAATATCACAATTTAGGGGTGAGGCGATAAAAAAAAAAAACACTCAGAATAAGTTGATCATAGTGAATTTTCATTATTGGGATATTCAACTGAAATTATCATGAATATATTCACATGAATGACTTTGAAAAGCTGTCAAGCTCGCTGACATTCTCTCATATGTTGGTTTCCTGATTTATTCTGAGTTGCCTAAGCCTGTCACCATGGCTTGTGCATTGTATCCCCCCACAAAACCACACCGATTCCAAACTGAAGACGACACGGACGTGAGCTTACAACCATGTATCCTTTATTGATCATGGCCACACAAATCAAGATAACAATATTATCACAACATTTATAGAAATGTAAAAAGAATGCCCCCGACCCTGAAATCTATCTACAACATCGTTCCCTTCCTTTAACATCACCCTAAAAAAAACAAGTGTAGGGAGGTGGAGAGTGAGCCTGTTACCGTAACTGCAAAAAAAGTGTACAAACAGAAAATTATTATTAACTACTCAATCACAAGTGAAAAGTCAACCCGATGAACTCGTACACAATATCAGTATTTCATTTTTTAATATCACGGTGCAATTAACTTTTATTTTGTGTACTCTTCAGCTTCTTTAGGCCATAACTTTGTGGTGGTAAATCTGTATGTTGTACCTGCTACAACTCGGACTCCCACATTTGGTATTTCGGTGATGAGATCGCTGTCTAACTCTTATCAAACCATTCAGTACCCTTTGTGTCCTATGGATTGGGGACATTATCATCCTAGAGGTCCACTCCTATCAGTATAGAACTGCTCCATCAGAGGATAAAAGTGTCCACTCAGAACAACTTTGTATTGAATTGCATTCCCTTGAAGTGGAAGAGTTGGACCCAAACAACATCAGCAAAATTACCACTCAGTTGTTTCTTTTTTTCCGTCATCAGATTACAAGATTACATTCTTCCAGGTCAACACCTTTGCAATTAAGTGAAAGCAACCACTCTACTGGTCTTCTCACTCTCATTAGAAACATAAACATTAAAATCCATCTACATATTTTTTGTGAAATGTTTCTGCTACCTATTCGACACACTCAGCAGCCAGACAGACTGAGGTTTCTCCTCCCTAATCAATAATGAAGCCCCAAAGAACAAATGATACCTGCTCTTGTTATTGGTTCACAGGCACAAAATAGTGTGAATCTAAACAATTATCCTTTATTGCCCTCTATTTCAGCCATTACTGACAAAACCCTGGAGAAATAATTTCTTTACAGGACAAATAAATGACCTTTGCTGCTAAAAGTAAGTTTATTATTATCATTGGTTTTGGCTTCTAGCTTTTGCTTCAAACAACTTCATCTTTTGTTTTAGCTGAATGAGCCTGTGTCATATGATTTGAAGCAAAATCAAATATCCATCAAAATATTAACTGAAAAATATGACTGAAGGCCAACAATGTTTATAAAAGCTTAGCTTTTTCTTCAAATTATCTGAACACGTCTCTCATTGTGGGCATGACTTCTCAAAAGCACTGTTATAATACATAATATTTATTATTAATGTTATTATATTCCCGTGTTTGACAACTCAAAATACAGACTGTGAAAAGTGTAAGAATAAGTTGGATATAACAACCATTTGAGACTAAATGCTTTCCAATATTGTTATAAACTAATTTCACTGCCCCAATTGATGGCAGTCAAAACAAATTAAGTAGACAAAGTGGATAGTAGATAGTGGCTGCACAGCTGTCTCGGAGAATAAACACCAGAAAACCAGACAGCCACACTATTAGCTCTTCTTTGTAGTAACTGAGTGAGACAGATATTCTATATGCAGGGACAAAGTGAGTCGGAGGGACAATTAGAGACAGAAAGAGAACAAACAGGATGAGGGGTCAGACATCAAGAGAGACAGTAAGAGAGGAGGACACAAAAGAAAAAGAGAGAAGATGAATAAATGAATAAATACAATGCTGGTCTTTGCAGAGCAGTGTGATCAGTATGCTGACATGATGCCAGTGTGTCAAAAAGTTCCTTCCTCTTATCACTGGTGTGACTCCGCAGAGTGCAATTATTCCAATACTTTTAAGGACCCAAACAAGGGTCACATAAAGGCAAAGCAATTACTACGTGATTAATGTCTGAAACTGTTGTTAGTCCAAAAAACAGTACAACTTCACATGAGTTTCCACTTCAGTGGAAGTGGCTGTATAGTGTAATGCAATCCAACAGTCCTGCAGTAAAGCAAATATTTGGGCGAATTGATGTTGAGTTCAGTTCAGCGGATTTGGCAGCCTCGTGAGACTGCCCTCTTGAAACACTCGTCAACAACAATTCTTCCAGTCCAGCCATCCACTCAGGCTATTACAGAGAACATCCTCCTTACATTCAGACTGGATTACACAACACTGTTTACTCATGAATCAACATGCATCAAAATTAAATGTGATTACATTTTCATGCCTTTTCCTTAATTCTTTCAGTTGCCTTTCTGACTGATGACCAGCTGTTCACTGACAGACTGGCAGAGTGAGTGACTGACTGTGTGGCTAATTGTCGAGCTGATTACTCAAAGTGTGGGCTGCATGACATCAGCCAATCTATCATGTGCTCTCTGCTTTCATTACTACATGGCATCCATGACGCAAGCGATATATCGAGAGATCTTTCATGTGTGATAAGAAGTTCAACAACTGAGTCATATGCAACATTGCATATCTCCAACATCACAATAAAAGTTGTCTATTTTTAAAACACAGTATTGGTAGGAGGGGATATTGGAGTCTTTTCATTATGAGCCAAAAATGCCACTTCAAAATCAAGTACAAATAAGAACAAACAAGAATTAAACGGTGTTTCCCCCCCCATCCCGTCAGTACTCCGTCCAAAGCCACGGCCCCACAAACGTGAACGCGCATCTGACAGTGGGACTTCTTTCTTTATCCAGAGCCTTTCTCGTCCAGCCTTTTCTGCCTCAGGCTTTCTTTTCCTTGCCTTTTCAGCGGGGTGAGCGGTTACAAGTGTTACACCATTCCTGTTTGGCTCCCGGACCGTGGTCGGGAAGCACAGGGGAAATGATCCTCTCCTGGGCCGAAGTTATGATTACCTTCGGGGTGAACCCCCTTTCACGTGTTCGTTGGTCGGTAAAATAATGCCAGGGAGCTTTGCGGTCTTTCGGGGAGCCATCCCGTTTATTCAAAGACAACTGCAGCATATACTGTACACTGTACCCACTACTACCGCTGCTCAGTGTGCCCCTCCACCATCTCATTCATTCACTGTCTGCACGTACGCACGCTCGCCCACTCACACCTTACGCACACCTCACGCACTGCCCTATTCCTGAAAGGGCTACGCCACTCTTACAACACAAGTAACGCTGGCTGCATTTTCTCTGCCATTGTAACCAAATGAACGTCTTCTTCTTCTTCTTCTTTGGGGTCAAATGAACGTCTTCTTCTGCAACTTTGTATTTCTGCAGAGGAGTGTGCTGAATACTTCCGGCATCAGTGAAACGTGACCTGGGTACAGAGGGGGGCGTAGGTAGAACGAGACATGAAGGCATCCAATTTTGTTTCTATCCGGGCTGGATAGCACGGATTGGTCAGCTTTTTCTCAGTCCTGCAGCTGCCACAGAGGTCTGATTATTTTCGTTCCTTTTTCTGAACACATAATGTATTGACTACTCTCAGGATAGCAGGACCATTTCACCCAGTATAACAAAATGTGTTTCTGAACAACATTACAGACCCTATCTTTAAGTGTAATGAGGTGGTGTTGACTCTGAATGAAACAAATATACTTGGTAAGTTTGAGAGTTTTTGCAAGATTTGTTCCCTTTCCAAAATCAATCTTTTAACCAGTAGCTGTCCTTTTCTTTAAAAGCCACTCATGCCAAAAAACCAAAAGCAAAATCCTGACACTCAAGTCACAATGTCTAAACTGCGGGGCAGTGTGATCAGACTCTTATAAATCTGACATTAATCTGTCAGCATTACCAGTTCACACGTTTTCAGATCTTCATTTTGGGAATTACTGACCCATTTAAATAATCTAATACACCATAACTGCCGAACTCTGTCTAGTTCCCTCCTGATCCTCTTTAGAGAGATTAAGATAAACATATAGAAGGACAGAAGACTGTAATCACTAACACAACTCCCACTGCTTAAACACAGTGGAACCAATCATTCATCAGCATGTTATTCGTGAATCCAATTACCTGTTTTTCTGACCCCACTGCCATGATTCCATCTAAGATGTGACGGTAACAATGCTGGGATTTTTCCCCGTCACTATTGTGAGCTATGATTTAATATCTGTTTATCATGAGATTGAGTAATAACTTAATTTATAAAAAATATAATATTTACTCACAGGATTCTAAATCATAGTTTCTTGCCCTTTAGTAGCGACCTCCCTTTGACACTCTAAACAACTTGAGTACCTTTAATTACACTGCCATCGGGCCAACTGAGGTTGTAATTTCCAGGGAGTACTTAACCACTATCTGTCATCCTGCCAAATGCCATGTCCCTATTTCACGGCAATCAGAGAGACAGCAAGAGAAACTGGAAGCAAACCAAACCAACAGTAAACGAAAAGGTCTCACCAGCTATATGTTCGATTCACACAATAAGGCCGTTTTAATGGTTGAGGTGCAAGAGCCAAAACGTGCTGCTACTGTAAGTGGTGTTGATACATAAAAGAGCTGTTTGGTGGACACAGAATAATGTTTCCTTCAGTTTAAACAGAATTTCCTCCATTTCTCCTTTCACATCCTATTTGTTCCTGCAGACACGACCAGCCTCATCTTAAAATAAACCGTCTTCAGAGGGGTTTTAGACACCTACAACTGCAGTCCATGTGACTTCAACACACGTACATGTTTGTTTTTACTGAAAAATAATAGAAGTAGAAATGTCATACAAAATAATCCCCCCCACACACATATTGTTGTATATTGTATGAAAATCCCATAAAACCTCATAGCTCAAATATAGCTTTGTGCTCCAAGCATGAGAAATGCTTTATTGTAAAAAAATCAATCTTCGACTGGGAGAAGGCACAAACGACCAGGATGCAATCAAAACACTGGAGCACCACTACTGCCACAGAACACGTACAAACTTCATCTGACAGTGACACACCGCTGCAGCATAAAGGTCCTTAATTACAGCAAAAACAAGCTCTTGTTTAGAGAAAGGGCAGCAGCAGAGGATCTACAGTAAAACAGCCAGACGATCTATTGTACCACATAGATGATGGACTGTTCCCACCAATGGTAAGCCAGCCTCCCATCTGATGGATGAACACACTTTGTAGACCAAACTGATCAATCAGGGGCTTCCCCAGGTATAATAGAGGGAGCAAAGTGTCAATAACAGACAAGCAGAGTGACTTATCTGTTCCTCTAAGAGGACAATATCCATTTTACTTCAATAAAACAACAGATTATGTTCATTTGTTTTAGTTTTTCTGTTTTCCTGTGGCTAAATACCTCTGGTTACATAGTGATGCACCATTTTTTGTTGAATATTTGTGTAGAGAGGGTTAATGTTTGTATGACTGTTACCAGACAGCCAACTCTACACAAGATGTATGAGCATCACATAAAACATTTCACTAAATATGGATAATATGTATTCATAGTATAAATTAAGATTGACTGATGACATTATATTGCCTAACAAAAAAAAAATTAAAGTTTTGGTGTTTTCTCTTGTTCACTTTCCTGCTTGTTTTTATTGTATTCTCTCATATATTGAAACAGGAGACTACATTTCTCCACTAATTAAGAGGGGACCTCTGTTTCTGAGAAAATAGAAAATATTCTTTCAAGGTCTTTTAACACATAATAACTCAAATTCATATGTGCTCTTTTAATTTTTTATGAGAAATTCCTAAGAGGGGACTTGCATCCTTCTGCGGCGTCTACTTGTCACAGAGGGGACTTCACTTTCGCCTGATGATAATGTGTTTACTAAATAGATCTTTGTTTCTGTCTGAAGTTGATAATTTACTTTGATGTCATCGCGCACACACACACGCACGCACGCACGCACGCACGCACGCACGCACGCTAAATGCCACCAATGCCTGTTGTGATGAATCCACAATGAGCTTATAAATATGCATGATCTCTTCTGTGTCAAACCTGTGACAAATAAAGTCAGTGTCTGTCCAACTGACTGAATGGCTTTGTTGTTGGCACTACTGTAAGTGAATCCTATGAGCTCTGATAAAATAGTCAGAAATATTTGAGCCTCGAGTGTTCATGTGGGCAGGGGTCTGGTGTTGCGCTGATTTCCTCTGATGAGGGAACTGAAAAAAGGCACCGCAGTAGTTAAAATGATGATTTCCTTTTTTGATTAACTGTGCCATGTATATGTGAGAAGAATGAAGGCTCAGTGTCTGGCCCAGTGTTGAAGACAGAGGCAGCCACTTCTGGTGGAATAAATGTCACATTTCCATTAGAAGACTGTGGCGCAGCGGACAGAAAGGTCAGCTTGAAATCAACTTAAGACTGGATATAATATGACCAACCACTAATCCAATGACTTGTGTTGTGGCTCCAGGATGATGATTTTTCTTATTCTCTCTCTCACACATGATACAAACTAGGGCTCCACAATTTAACAACTAAAAAAATAGGCATACAGGTGTTTTACAACAAGAGCACTACACAGAGAAGTTCAACAAACTTGCACAGACTACACTGATGACACTGTCAAGGAGGCGGGTCTTTTTGTTCAGACCATGGAGAATGATTGATGATTACCCTCATTCCTCGAGTATTTTGGTTGAGTTTACCCGTCTATGTTGATGCTGAGCTCAGTGCAGGGCTGGTGATAAGAGAAGTGGACCATGTTGATGACACCCCTATGAATTGAAACTTTTCACCCCACAGTTTAAAAATTTCAAGCCACAGTCTATAAAACCGATGTCTAATGGCATATGAGGAAATGTCTGGATCTGGTTTTGAGTGCAACAGCAATATTTAAATTTGAATAAGGAAAAAATATAAAAATATCTTTATTTTGGGGTGTACGTTTATCTATTTGCTAACCTATTTTTACTTGCTTTATGTGTATGTGTTCACTTGGCAACTCTCAGAGTGAGTCTTCCACATGTACTTAAAATGTTTTAAACCCTACATTGTTTACATTCATTTACCTCCTTTGTTACCGCAACCCGTCAATCAGCAGAGTATTGTGAAACCAACAGCAGCGTGTGATTGGTGCCTCCTGCATCCTTTTGTAAATGCTCGACACAAACAAACTGACAAAATTCCCAGACAGTCACCAACTGACACACAACTCCAGGTTCCATGTTTTAATTACAAACAACAGCTGCGCCACTGCTGACTCATTTACGCAACACAAACACATGACCATGGCTCACTCGGGCCATTGTCCTCGCAAACTCAGATAAATCCACAAAGCCAATTGTGGATGATTCAGCCTCAGTTGCCCACAGAGATTTTCTAATTTCATTCAGGAAAACACGTTTCTTCTGTAGCAGAGCCAACCAGGGGGAACATACTGTGGAAGAAGCTTCATGCTGCTGATGCCAAATGGCTTATTAGCATTACTGATGAACTGTTTGTTGTTATCAGAGCAAACAGATCAGAGCACCAGCATATCAAGACCTTTAGAAAATCTACATGAAACATCTGCTGCAACAGCAAGCTGCTCATCCTTTTTTAATAATGGCTGTGCTTTTTAAAAGGTAATAAACACCTACTACAAATTTGGCAAAGGTGTTATTGACTGGATGGTATGCCACAATAAATAAAGTTCAAACATTTAACTACACAAGCATCAGATTTTGATATCATTACTGGCAGCAATTAAAACTACTGACATAGATGACAACGTTTCTTGATCAACTAAGACATTAAACACAAACTGCTCTGTGTCTGTATCAAGTTCTCCATATAAAGTGATAAGACCAGACTGATATGCTCACAAAGTTAGCATTATTATTTATCTGGAGTTGTACTTTTAGCTCTGTTTTGGTCTCCATCTTCTCCTCAGGGAGATATCTGCCACTGTAGCTGCCAAATGCTCCACTAGGTTCACTAGCTAGTTTCTAACGGTAGCTAGCAACACTATGAGAGGCATGAGAGTGAACAAAAACAGTAAAGTTGCAGACTGCTGAACAATGAGCTGAAACTTGCTATAAAACTTCAGAGACCTTTCAAGTATGCCCGTTCTCAAATGTGTGAAAGTTTTGGGCTTTTAGATTCAAGTAGCTGAAAGCTGGGACCTGATTGGAGGCAGGCGCTTCAGCCTCCATTTACTAAACCATCAAATTACCCCCATACAACCAGCTGAGTAACTACTTTTAGGCCTTAGGCCAAAATATCATTCAATCAAGCCAGAGTGCTGCTCCACTGATACTACTGCGGGTCACTCTTCACACTCCTAAACAGTATATGGCATTTAGCCTGCAGACTGACAGATGTTTATCTTTTCTCTTCTGTTAATCAGCAGAGTTTGTTGCAGGCTCCTTCTTAATTTCAATGTGTGATCAGTCTGCTTTCCCAAGACACTGCTTTCCCATGTGCCTGATAGAAGTTGGTAATGAGATCTTCAGCTTCAGGCTGTGTGTGTGGCAGCGTGATGTATTCTGGGAGCAGGTGCGCAGCGATGGCGCCACACAGTTCTCTGATTATTTTGGACACGACTTGTTGTTATCATCCAAGTTCACTGATTTTGACATTTCCTCCAACAAACTCTGCCTCAGCCTAGTAATGCTACACAAGGTTTGCGTTGCACTGTAACACAATTAAAAAGCGAAGACATTTACATGTGTTGGTATATAAATGATTGATACTATTTCATACTGCAAAGATTTGGAACCGGTCCAGTAGATTGCCTTCAATATAATCAAGTCACATCTGCTAAATGTGCTTGTTTTTGGCACTGACAGGCCGAGGTTGTTATTCCTCATAGTGTATGGTGGAAACCGGAATCAGGGTTGGATAGAGGAGTTTGGAGTTTACCTCGAGGAACTGCCAGCAAAAAAAATTTGAGACGTCATGGCTGAATATTTAACTGGCTTTGACGATCGAAATTAGGCAACAAAACCTCTTCTCCTTGTGTGAGACTTGTACTTTTGGTAGACATGACTTTGACAGTCATAGTTGCTCCAAAGGATTACACTGAAGCCATCGCAGCCGTTGTTGCAGACAGTTTAGACAATCTACTGGATTAACTCCAAAATGTCTGGTAAGTATGAATCATACCAAAACATGTTGACACAGGGCCCAGATATTAAAATACAGAACTTCTCCTTTATCAGGGATATTCAGTGACATAACCTTACCTTCTTCTGTACAAAGTCCATGATGTTTTTGAAGTCCAGGTCATCGTAGTAGTTCACGATGCCTCTTCGGATGTTCTTGTTCAGCAACCCCACCGTCTATAAGAGGGAGAAAATCAAACAACAGTGTATGTGTGTGTGCGCTAATGGGATGGACGAGGTCATGTAACGAGATTTTGTTTCCATGACACAGCTGAA
Organism: Spondyliosoma cantharus; assembly: GCA_900302685.1. Taxonomy (NCBI): domain Eukaryota; kingdom Metazoa; phylum Chordata; class Actinopteri; order Spariformes; family Sparidae; genus Spondyliosoma; species Spondyliosoma cantharus. The sequence continues at coordinate 22,979 of OMLP01001704.1, forward strand.
CTCCAATCAATGTGTCAGACAGGCAGCTCAGGAGAGGAAATGCTCGGAATTGTCAAGGTGACTGATGCACTGAACTGGAATATTAAAATATGACAGTTTGACAGTGCACATCTGTCGGTCACAATCTGGTGCAGTGGGGTCACATTAGGTTAATGTCTCAGGACATCCAGAGACCGGGAATAAATATTAGCACCCTGGAACTCTACTGAGTACATTCATTCAGCTTTTCATCGAATGCTTTCATTGAGAGGACTAATCATTTTTTCCATTTAAGATGGGGGCAAAGCATGAGGCTTTATACATAAAAACATAAAAACAAGGCTTTTTACCCCATTTCAGGCCTGAGAGAGCTCCCTCATTTCACTCTTTTAGCCAGGGATATTAAACAGACTGCTCCCCTCATGAAATTCACAGATTAAAAAGAGACTGAGCCTTTTTTTAAACTTCTTTTCTTCCATCTTTGAACATATCAGGATGTCAGATCTTCACCGTCAGGCTATAGGAGCAGGGCAGCCATGTTTAAACCACATTACAATGAGCAGATTTAAAGACTTGGAGCGTTTCCCCTTTGAGACACGACCATTATTAAAGAACACACAATACACTCACGTAGCATTTTCCATACTACATGGTGTTCATGGAAATGAATACCTGGAAAGCGAAACCCATCTCTCTAAAAATCTACTTACACGTGCAAGAAACTTAAATCTAATTAGAATAGATATATTCCCTAATGTCTCCCACATACTATGTTTTAATAATCTCAATGTAAATGAGACGACAGTGGAATAAAGATTAAAGAATAAAGACACATGAGAGGCTGGGTCTTTATTGTATTCTAAATAAATCTGAAATGTACAACTACACTGCTGATAATTCAGTTTTTCCTTTGGCAAACAGGCATGAATATTAAACTGCATCGCACAATATTGAAGATGCTTTTCCAAGGAAGGCCATTATTATGTGTAATGTACAAGTAATGTAAATGAGATGATTGAAAGCATTAAAAGAGGCGAAAAGAGAGACTGATGCTAAGCCGTTTCCCACAGAGACACATGTCGTGATGATGATGTTCATTAATGGAAACCGATGGAATGAATATCTCAGCGGTCGACTGCTGATCATAATCACATCAATTTTTAGTTCAGTAATCATAAATCTTGGGCACATGACCACATTAGCAGTAATCCTTCAAAAGCGTCAATTAACGAAAACTTCCCCACTTCAAGGTGCAATTTTGTTTTTGTTTGAATGTTTACTGCGCATTCATAAAATCTTTTCATCTCACAAAAAATAATATGAGTCACTTTAACACCTCATGCATCATCGCTGGTAACACGGTCTTCATGCAAATAAGATGAAATGTAATAAAAAAAAGAAGAAGTTATACAAACGTGGCTCTAGTTTAATGCTTAATAGATCTACAAATCACACAAATACAAAGACAAAACAGGATAAAGGTAATAAAGAGGAGTTATTCAGCACACTCTCCTAATTCCCAGAAGCAGCAGGCATGTATCTACTAAAAAAGTTTAGCAGCAACCACAATGAAGGGTTCAGTAACTCTCCGGCTGGTTTGGATGCAAATGTGTGCAGTTTCATGTGTTAGAAGATTGTGGCAAGAAATAATTACACGATTTCACTCTTAGATTAAAAGAAGCCCAAACCCCTATCTACTAAAGGTCATCATACTGTGGGCACAGTTACTGTATGTGTGTGTGCTTAATGTTTATAACATCTTATAATAAACATATAGCACTGTGAAAGATTATCTGAGAGTTTTGCACAGAAAAGTAAGGAAAAACGACGTCATTAGCCCCGATGACTGAGGCTGCATCTGTTGCTGTTTCACAATAAAAGGCTCCATGTAGTGTGCCATGAAAGGCTGTTAATATGAAGATGCAGAAAGACAGACAGTGAGGGACACAATAGGAGAGACATAGAAATGATGAAAGAGAAGGATTAAGGAGAGAGACGGTCGAAGTGAAAAAGGCGGAGAGAAGAAAGAAAGTTACAGAAACACAAAGACGAGTCAGGGAAGCAGAACATTTCATTAACATTCTGATATCATACAGATAATAATCCTATATCCAATGGATCAGTTGTGATTGTACCATCCCTGTGCATTTCCTTTATCAAAATAAGAGCAAACTGGCTTTCAAAATGATGGCAGTGAGGTCTCCATTTAATGAAAGGTATTCTACTGTATCAAATTATTAACTTGCATGGATTAGTTCATGATTTTTCTGAAATATTTAAAGCTCTGTAAATGTTGATGGTTATCTTGCTCCACCTCACCCTCAAACACTCTATCTGACCACCTGCTGATGTAGGAGCGTTTCTTTTAAGTGTCAAGCTGCTGATCAACACCTCGGACGACTCACCTGGTTGCGGAAGACCAGCGCCAATATCCCTCCCAGCAGCTCCAGGATCAAACATACAGCGAGGGTGTACATGAACTGTAACCAGATGGACAGTAGAGAGGAAAAGACATTACACAGTGTCACCTACACATGAATAGACTTTACATTTTAATATATATGTGCATCAATGAGCCAACTCTCTCAGGAGGAATTAGATGGAACATAAAAAGAAAAGGAACATAGCCTTATACATTTGGGATTCAATGTTGCTTTTCACTGAACTGTGATCCCAGAGTCAAGGTGAGTTTACTGTTCCACCCCTTTTCTTAATGTATGTAATTATAATTTATTTATTTTTTTTAAATAAAACTTAGATCCCAGCAAACACTTTGTTGTTGGAAAAAAAATGTATGGCTTGGCTCTCAGCCGACCACTCACCACTTTCAGTAGGGTGAGATTATCCCTCAATGAAGCCAAGACGCCAATGAATGAAACGACAAACATGATGATTCCCAGGAGGATCAGGATTATAGCCGGTGCCAAAAACACTCCTTCCAGTGTCTTGAAGCGTTGTCTCTCCACCTCCGCATAGATGCCAATGCCCAGGATAAAGCCACCTATCAGCTAGACAAACAGTGAGAAGCAGTTAGGAAGGGTTAGTTCACAAATTCATGTTTCCCCATCCTCATTTAGGGCTATAAATACCGAACATGCCAAACTAACAACATTCCCATTAGCCTCAGTTGTACTTTACATTTTCAGCCAATTAGTAAATGTTAACATGCTACAGAGTGCAGCTTTTGCACACCTAAAGGTCAACAGGTGAAGAAGACTCTTGCACATTGCCCACTTCACTTTTCGGTACCAAGACCTCAAGATAACCTGATGAAGGTCTAAGTACCGAAATGCTGTTGTCAATTGCAAGAGAAATGGACAGTGTGCAGGAGTCTTTTTCCCAAATGTTAACATGCTAAAAGATGAAACATTGCTAGCATGGCTGTAGACTCTAAGTCGTGTTTAAGTAAAAACACCACAGTACAAATACAAATACAAATCCCAGGTCTGTAACAATTTGTCAGATGTAACGTAGGTTCTAACTACAACCAAAACTCATTATGTCAAAACAATGTTATGTTATGTGCTGAAAACGTGTCACTCAAAACACGGTCACTCGGTTTCTCAAACATAATTTTGTTAATCAATTCAAGCCAGAGGCAGGTAATTGACTAGCACCACACTACAGCTGCACGATATATCGTTTGAGCATCGTCATTGTGATGTACGTGTGCACAATAGTCACATCGCAGGGCCTGCGATGTAGGAGGCAAATGAACTCATCTAATTGCATGCGCAATGATCCGCCAGTCACATTAGTTCTTGTTCAGTGTGCCAAAGCAGACCACGTCCCTGCACGTGGATTGAGTCGCTGGTAACAACATTGAAAAATGAGCAACGAACAAGAGAAAATGCCAAAACAAAACAAAGACGAGGACGAGAAAAAAGCAACGTCAGTTAACTGGAATTATTTCAGCTACAAGAAGGATGATATTGACCAAACACGTGTTCTGCGTCGACAGTGCCTTGCATCTGTTGCCACAATGAGAGGTAACACAACTAAATTGTTTGACCATTTATGTCAGTACCACGCAGCTCAGTACGACGAATGCAAAGCCAGATCTGACTGTCGTCCAAAACAAAAAAACATTTCGGAATCCTTTGCCTTAGGGCTGCTCTTATTTTATTTATTTGAATATTGTTTTGTTAAAGCTTGTTAATTTATTTTCTACCATTTACAAAACAAGGGGTTGTGGACCACTCAGGAATCTGATGTAGAGCTGCTCTTATTATTTTTATTTTTTTAAATCATTTTTGATAAAATGAAAGATGTTTAGTTTTGCTGTAAAAGATTTCAGTTGTTGAATAAATGGTTGAATAACCTGTTTATCACTCATTGTTAGTTACTTAATGTAATTATGAAGCTATACATATACATTATATATATATATCTATATATACATATATACATGTATGTATGTATGTATGTATATATATATATACATACATACATATATATACACACACACATATACACA
>OMLP01001708.1:0-14981 GCA_900302685.1 Spondyliosoma cantharus
AAAGATTTAGAAATTATAAGCTATTATGTGCCAGAGAGAGTAAGCGAGGTGGGGGGTTGGTGACATAAAATACAGCTGACAAGCCAAGGCAAATTAGCCCAGGACCATTACAAAAATCACTTAATTGCCTGCAATTCTGTCAGGTCAATTGACTCTAATTGAAAAAAAAAAAAAAAAAAGAGGGAATTACAAAAAAGAATATTATGGCAAAGACAAGCAAGTGCATCGGATGAGGTGAGCGTTCAGGAAATAGGCGGCAATTGGAAATCAGAAAGCAGCTTCTCTGCTTCTCATGCCTTTGTTAATCATGATGTAACACACACAGTGTTCAGAGCTTGATTGACAATCTTTTCAGCAGATCTATGGATTAACAATTTATTATATTGAAAATCTGTCAGGCCAAAGCATATCAATAATTGTAGGTTACATTGTAACCATTGTTCTCTGAGAAGAGACTATCTTTCCACCCAGCTGCATATTTTATATGCACGAGGAATGTCCTCACCTGACGTGGATAATTATTTAAGACACACCAGGTGTACTAGCACGCATAGGTATAAAGCATAGGTATGCTTGAACATTTCTGTGATCGACACAAGATTCTGAGTGATCTGGAAGTGGAAAGATAGTCTCTTCATTTAGAGAACAATGGTTACAATGTAACCTACAGTTCTTACAGGGACACCTCGCAAAGAACAGAAGCAGTCTCAGAACCCCAAACCAATCAGTGCTCTACCCACACAAAATATTTACCAATGGACAATATTCACAAACCTCTGAGCTGGTGGGACAGGCTGGACACACTGTGTGCAGTGCTTCTGCATGACGTTACCTCTCACCTCTCTCATTTGACATCCATGTTAACAGGTTAGACTGGCAACACTGGATGCATGAGACACGCTTCTCATGCGTGTGCCGCCTCACATGATCTAGAGATTCAGAGTTTTGATTATTTCTGCCACTACATGCACGCGGTTCCAGCAAAAATACACCTGAAAACGACCTGTAGATATATCCACATCTTACCAGATTTTTACAACAGTTTTAATGTCTATCTATCGAATATGTCACATACATGAAGAGAATACAAGCAACAGGTGAGGGGCAGTATTTCTTTTATTTTCACTTTTCATTCACTTTCTCTCCCTCCCTCCCTCTCTTTCCCCCTTGAGCTTTCTGTCACGGGTCAGAGAGGAGATTGTCTCTGTTCTCTATCTGCTTGCAGACAAAAGAAGGGACGAAGCTCAATCACCTGATTGAGCTGGAAATCCAAGAGAACCTCTGGTTGAAGCGGAGAACTACTTCCCCACCATCTGGCCTAAAACTGCATAGCTCCTCAATAACCAATATGGCATGCATATCTCCTGGCAGCTGAAGATGGTACAGTCCTCAGAAATTGTGCACCTCCCTACACAGGCTGCTTTAATGACAGCTACCATGCATTTAAAGGAACGATACAGCCTTCATTCCCTGTCGATATGCTCCTGCAGATAAAGCATGATCACCTGAGACCCGCATCTAAGTGGGTCCACTTGTTTTGCCTTGCACCATAACTCAAATAACCTCCAAAGGTATGAGTATGCTGCCCTTGTAGATAAGGCTCCAGCCCCCTGAAGGGTCTGCAACACCATGTGTGGTAGGCCCATTTCTAGGGGCCAGTCCCAAAGCCAGCAGCTCTAGGGAAAGGGGTGAAACAGAGCCCCTGCTTCCTGAGAAAGTAGAGCGGGGCTTCCCATCGTGTCCCACATATCAGTGGTGGGATGTCAGAGAACCAGACCACGTGAGGCCATTTTGGGGCTATCAGGACTAGCTGCACCTCCTCTATTCAAATCCTCTGCATGAGGAGAGGAAGGAGACCAAAGTGGGGTAATGTATACAGAAGGCCTTGGGGCCACTGATGGGCAAAGGCATCTCTTCCAAGGGGTGGGTTGTCTCTCTTCAGGGAGAAGAACAGGGAGCAATAGGTTGACTCCCTGGAGGCAAGGAGATCTGCAACGTCCTTTTGGACTCCCTGGCTCAGACCCCACCAGTCAGCTGCCTGGTTCTATAGCCCATGTACTTATTCTGCCTTGAGAGATATGAGGCATGGAAATAGCCACACCCACAGCGCATGTGTCAGAGGGGAGGGGATCCAAGGCCTCCCTGCCTGTTGATGTGTGATGCCACAACTGTGCTGTCTGTCTTGGCAACATGGCAACCTTCCAGGTGTGGAAGAAACTTTTGAAAGGCACGTTCTAATCCAATGCTCCAATGGCCCCCAATTCCTTTGTCCAAACTGTTTTTGCACTGTTACTGGAGTTGGCTTATTTAATCTCATCGTACATGTGTACAGTGACAATAAAGGCAGTCTATTCTATTCTATTCCAAGTGCACTGCGCCACAGCCTACCAGGGATTCATCTGATGACACCACTTGGCGATGTGTCACCAGACCCAGCCTGCTCCCCCTGGCAAGATGGGTGGGGGGCCAGACGAAGCCTGTTGGAGACTTGCACTGTGGCCTGTAGCCACGTTTGTGGATGCGACCAAAGGCCGTGGTGGCAGCTCTGTACTGGGTGCATGTAAAGAAGGACAAATGGAACTATTTGGACCATTGCTACCATCAGTCCCAAGAGCTGGCTTCCCTGTCTCTGACTGCCCCTGGAGGCTTCTAAATAGGACTTCAGGTCTTCAGTAGGTTACTGATCTGCATCCACCCCAGCAACAGCCAAAGGTACCAGACAGCTTCTGTGCTCAACGGTGAGCCTCTTCAGCTTGCTCCAGCAATGAACTAGCTTCTTGGCCAAACATGGCCGATGGCTCTACAGGAAGCTTCATCAAACAGACCCAGTCTTCCTGCTGCAGCCCAGATGGGGACAACCACAAACGGTTCTTTACCGACCACAGTGCAGCCATAGTCTTGCCAGCTGCCTCTGCCTGCTCTCTTATCAGCCAAAGGAGCACATAAGCAATTGTGTCTTGATTCAAGCTCTGTCACCAGCTGAGGGCTGTAATGCTCCCCAAAGTGCTAGATAAGCTGCCGCTGATACAGTGAGAGGATAGCCCCTGTGTTGGCTTGTGACAACTGGACAGCCACGGCTCTGTGCATCCATCCATCTAGTCCAACCTGATGTGAATGCCCAGATACTTGTAATCATCCACAATGTCCACCTCAGTTCCAGTGGTACTGACTGGACTCAGAATTGTCACCACCAACTCCTTAGGCGTGTTGGTTTTGTTTAACACCACTCCACAAAGCTGTCCACCGCACTCCTGTAGTCAGCCTCCTGTCTTCTTCTGAGACAGCCCACAATGGCAGCGTTGTCCCAAAACTTCTGTCTATCCTGTGCTCTTAATCACACACATAATCCTCTTATTAATTAACCTTGTTAACACTGTGACTGTAAAGAGTAGCACAATATTTAATATATACATCTTTAAACCTTAATTTATTTGGGGGAGTTTCACTGATCACATTCACACTGTAACCCTAACTCAATATTTCAAAGGTGGTTCATTTCCATTTATGCCAAAACTGTGTGGGTGTATTTTTATCTCTTTCTTAACCACACCTACTTTCGGTTGTGTGATTGAGAGCACAGGATAGACTTGATTAATAGCCCTCCTGATGACCCAATCACCGGCCAGCGCAAGAAATAATCAGTTAATTGATCGTGGCAAGGAACTGTCTGTGATAGTGTGTGTGGGGCAGCTTCTATTTGTTTAGCACTTAGGGTAAGACTGGATTCTTTCACTTTCATCATTTTTCCTCGTGCACATAGGTTATTTCAAAAATCCCAGTCATGCACCACACAGCGTTTCCCCTGCCGCTGCTGACAGGACTGTCAGAGCAGGGCCAGCAGAAGACATTTTGGTGCCCCGAGTGAGGTTAGGACTTGCTGCCCTCAACTTGCAGCTTTCTCATCATACCTATTCTTATAAATATTTCATGGGTAATAACGGTGTTTGTCAAATTTTATTAGGCATTAGTGGATAAAAATAAACATGTACAGAGTGATTAGATAACGCATGTTACAGAGGCAATTTTGCACAGATTTGAAGACTGGTGTGCCCTGAGATTTTGGCTTGCCCTTTGGTGTGCCTTAGGCACAAAAGTTTTGCCGTCTCTCTCCTGCCAGAAATGTAACATAATTTAACCACTTTTATGGGCATTACATTCAAATGAAAAGGCTGTGTCAAAGATTTTGTAATACAGTAATCAAGGAGGTTGGTAAATGCAATAAATGAACAGTTAATACTTAATAACAGTAGCTAACAGTAATTTATTCAGGATTTGTAGACCTACTAGTCTTGAGACTTTGGAAAAATTTTCAATTTTAAATTGTCTTCAAAGTTGGGTTTATGCTTATTCATATATATTCTTTTATACCTTTCCTCCCAATTTCCTGCCCTTTTTCTGTGTTCACCTGTGTTGTGTTTCTTTAGCAGCCCTTGTGTGCATTCAGTCTGTGTGCTCCCTGATGTCTTTGTCAGTTTGTCCTGTGTCCGTCCCCTGGGCCTGTTTCTGTGTCTCTCTGTGGTATTTTTTCTGGTTTAATGTTTCTGGTTAGCTCTCGTCATTACTGGTTTGAAGTTTGTTTTTGATTTGTACTTTGCGTTTGGTTTGTACTTTTTGAGTTGCTACTTTCTATTTTTGGACTTTGCATTACGTGTTTTTTGGATTATATTATTTTTGGATTTTCATCTGTATATTAAAGCTCACTTTTTGTTCTCAGTCCTGCCCACATCCTGAGTTTCTTGTGTTTGGATCCCCACATTTTTGCCACAGCCTGATATATATCACTTTCTAACATAATCTGGTCTAACCCTAACCCCTTTTTTGTTTAAACTAGACAGAGACCCATCTTCCATCCAACTTTTGTGGAATTCTGTTGAGTAGTTTTTGTGTAAATCTGCTGTTCTTCAAGTGTATCGTCAAATGTTTTATCAACACTTAGAGGCTAGCAAGTAGCTTGCACCATAGCAACCTATCAGATACTCCATCAGTTAACATGACTTTGATCCAGCACTTGTCAACTTGGACATATATACAAAAAAGTAATCTTAAAGTCTTCATAATCTCGACGAAGACACTTCAAGGTTTTTCTCATACGTTTGAAACCCATCACACAGTTAACTGGCAAACTTAAACTGAAGAATATGAAGGTAAAATGTCTCATTTGTCAATTCCTTTTGTTTTATGTCAGCCCAGGCTTTGAGAGATGATACACTCTCCACATAGAAAATTAATTGGACCTTTACTTTGGTTCAGGTTGTACCACATTACCTATTTTCACTTTGTACGGTCAATGCTGATCATTTTTGCTGTCTGAAAAAAAAGTCTGAAAATATATCTTTTTGTCACCTTTTTACATGGAACAGTGACATCGTTATTTGTATTGTAACTGGGCACATATTACAGTGGAGCATTACAAGATAAAAAGATTTAAATCTGGGTGAGTTTGCAATCGTCTGTAAATAACATCGTGTCACACACACAGACTACAAACTACAATCAGTGTGCCGATCGTTTCACTCAGTCACACACTCTTCTCTATTTATATCTGTGTATGATGACACACGCCTGCTTCCATTATGAGCAGAGGTGTATTCTCAGTATGCACAAACTGTTTTTACATACAGCATGTTTGACTATTCAAGAGAAGTCAACACTGTGGCCTACCTCCCAGGCCTATTGTACTTGCAACACCTATGGGAATCAAATATGAACAAAGGAAAGCGTGTGGGAGACATACAGGCATATAGAGGAGAGAGACAGAGGGAGTGCATCAGAGATAAGAAGAGGAAGACGGGTGAGGGAGTCGCTGACACCTCCAGTTCAAAGTGGTGCAGAGACTCCACATACACAACAACACTCTCTCCTTTGGTCACTTCATCATTATTTGGACTGTGAGCTGAACTGTGAGTGACAGTGTGTGTGTGTGTGTGTGTGTGTGTGTGTGTGTGCACTCTTCTTTTAAGCTTCATCTTTTCAGGGAAAGTTGAAACAGCTGTGCAGTTTTCATACCGTGTTCCTGGTGATGATTGAGCAGCAGCGTTGTTGAAGGTCTTGCTCATGGGCACGCTGGCAGTTTGTTAATTGATTAAGGTAAGTGCTACTCATTCACTTTCCCCAAAATAGTGTAATCCCTGGAACGTCTTACTACTGTCTTCCTCTACAGCTCCTCTGTTAGCTCTTTATAAACACATTCACATATGTGTACCCAGGCATTTAAAACTATTTTAAAATGATTGTCTCCCCAACGGTTTCTTCTTATTTTCTCCACAACAGAAATCTGAAAATTAAAATGCAGAAAAAAAATGCACCAAGGAAAAGTTTTGTTTAGCTCCACAAATCAGTATGTTTTTTTATGAGCAATGGATCAAGTGACCCCGTCATGCGTAACAGAAAGAGTCATTCATAGTGGCAAACCTAAGTCTGCAGTTCCTTTCAGCTCAGATCAGTCTTTAACCACGTTTAGCTCATTGTGTCCATTTCAAACCTGTGGACACATCTCTCTGCTCCACCGCTCATCACACAATCACTACCCTGATCGAAAAAAACAAACCAGCACAGAACAGGCTAGGAAACTTAAGTAGGTTAGGCATGGTTGGTGCACAGCCCAGGACAGGACGGCTCTACAGCAGGTGAATAAAACCACTCAGAACATCACTGGTACCATCTACAGAGCATCAGTGACATCAGTGAGGTAATAATGGCATATCTCCACTGGCACTTTTGGCCACGCTGCGTTGATTTGCATTTTCTTTTCTTTTCTTTTTTACCGCACCAAGTACCCTCTCTGGAGTAAGGCCAGCCTCCAAGCAGGCTGCGGTGTTGCCCACAACCACGGCAAACCCATGATGACCCCTTCTCTCCCATAATTGAGCCGGTCTGCGCAAGAAACCTGAGAGACAGGCATTTTTTAAAATCTCTGTGTGCCCAGCTCTCAGTAGTGTAGTAGCTTCTTACTGAATCTTGGAGACTTCATATTTATTACAGAAAAGCCTTTCTTAGAAGTGGGTCATGGTGTGTAATGTTTTTTTTGTTTTTTTTTTTAAATACACCAAGTTTGTATTTTCCACATTTATCGATACATGGCTATTTCTGGGCATTGTCATCTTTGTTCCATCGTGTTTGAGTGACAGACAAACAAGGTGCACCCAAATACTGTGCATAAGGTAAACACATTTGGTTCCCACAGGGCTAGCAGCTGGACACATAATTGCTGAGTCAATAGCATCGATCAACAACCTTGTCTACCCCAACAGATAAATTATGGCCATTTTGTGCAACAAGGCAACAAAAAGTGTACTCAGTGCACCCAAACATGTTAGACCTTTGAAGCACCACTGAGTCCATTTTAAACTTTAACTTTTGATAAAGTAGAATTAAAGTCATATGGACACCATGTGTGTAATTATCTGTACCTCTACGTGGCGTTGTGCCACGGTGCAGACACACTGCTGGCCTGTGTAACATCCATAACATGTTACGACAGTCACCTCAGCACTTTACCTCCTCTCTGTCGCTCTGCGGCCCTGAAACAGGGGCCATTAACATTTGAAGCAGGAGCTGGAAAAAGCCACTAATTGGTGCTCAGGTGACACCACAGGCCAAATATTCTGAGGGAAGCAGGGCTTCAGAGGGCCATTAATTAACCTTAGTGCTATGATTACTACGTACATTAGAGGGGAATACAATGGAGTTGGCGGTGGGGCCTTTTTTTCTGCCCTGCACTTCATAGGGGCCCTGGTGGAGCACTCCATGCCCCCGTGAGCCACGATATGTTAACGGGGAAGCAACTAATTAGATGTCAAAAATTCATAAGTCCTCTCTTTAATATTGCATATCTATCCCCGGCCTGTCACTTCAAAACAAGGGGGATTGCATAAACAGGGCAATCGCAACACCCCACAACACCCCCGCCCCCCCTGTGTACTGCTGATGAGGGACAAGAGGGAGGGATGACAGCATGCTTGAAGGTGAAGAGGACAGGGGAGACAGAGAAAAAAGAGGAAGAAGACGTAAAGAGAAAGAAGAAAGGAGACAATCAAAGAAAGTTTCTTGACAAATCCCACAGAGGACGACTCTGCCACATTATTAAGTCTTCCTCTCTATAGATAGGATACAGCGCATTGAACGTCAGGGATAAAAGCTGAACCCACCAAACTTTGTCCACCTCATCTTCATCATGATAATGTATCGTAGTATCGCAGATGTCACAGTCGCTACGGGCTTATTTTAGATCAGGGTGCAGTCACTGGTCCCTTTTCGTCTGTCTGTAGGTCAGGGGAAGGCAAAGGTCATTGTCTGATTTTTATTCAAGGTCAGGGCTCTGTAACAATTTTCTGTTATTAACGTCACATCTGTCACGTCTCAAGTAAATAATTATTAAAAAAATATTGCAATAAAACAACTTGAAAGTTCCAACAAGCTTTAAGAGTAGCTGTTTTAGAGCACTATCTTCAATGGAGTTTCCCCTTTTATGCTAACATAAATGAGAAGTGCTTAAGGTCAGAAAAAATCTGACCTTCTAAGAGTCCACAATAACTAACATGTGGTGATGAAGATCATGTGATATGATCATGCTCCAGACAATATTTCTAAATTACCTTGTGGTGAGACAGTTCTCAACAATTATTCCTAAAGATTTGCTTTTTTAATAACTATCAGATACCATCCAAAGTATGGTTCCCAAACGGTTTGGGAATGTCAAAATCTCTGCTTTTTGGTGCAAATTGAACAATATGTAGAGCTAAACATGTTATTTGATAGTTCAATTTGATCCCTAAATGACCCAAACTCATCAAAAAATCCTCACCAGGCAATGTCTTGAGGAAAATCAATTTCCTCTCATCCTGTAATCACCAGTCATCCTTAAAAAGAACTTGTCCATGAAAATGAAAAAGAAGGATCTGTATCTACCAACCACTACACTCAGCCCACAAAGAGAACAGTGTTTGTTTGAAGGTGATCCTTGCAGTCTGCGCTTCATTTACACTTGTTTTAAACTCACAGTTATAAAGAAGCAGCAATAACAATCACTTCCCCCTGTCATATTGTGGGCTCTTAGCACATGCCAAGACAATTCAGTCATTCATGGAAAAAGTCTGTTTGTTACTGTTTGCCTTGTGGCGACACACCATTGTGTTACTGTGAGGACACACACTTAAGTCTAGAAATGAACAAGTCTGGAGTGATCTGTCTGAAAACATTTCTTCCAGTGTCTGTTCATGTTGGCTCACAGGAAGTATAAGCATTCATAGTAATGTTTTGTGGCTTTATGGAGATAAGAAGTCATAGTCAACACAGACTGGGATTCATATATTTCCAAAACATATTCATCATATCTACAGTAAGTTAACACATTTATAGAGTCCATTTCAACTGTCAGAACTGCTGCACAATGGAAACATTGAAGATCAGCATTATACATGTTATATGAACATGTTAATTAAACACTAATTAGAACATAATTATGAATGTTATATTCCATTTCTGCCAACAGAACCCACTTAAAGTTTGGACCAGATATTTGAACTTGTAACTACTTGCAAGAACGTGTTGTGCAACATTCATAAAGCATACCTGTTACCAATATGTCGAGATGAGACGATGCATCGTTCCAAAGCAAGACGCTCTACTCTGCTTTCTGCAGCACAGGACATCAGTTTATCATCTATAACATTTTACTAACATGGCCTCTACCGTGTCAACTCTTTCTTGATATTGAATAAAGAATTTCTTCCTCTTGAAAACATGGATTTTCCCCAGTGATACACTGTGAACACCATGTTTCAAATTTGGTTACAAATTAACAAGTGCACTATTTCGCTGTCGAACTTCCCATGTGAGCAACTTAGAACACCAGACAGCCATTGGCAGCCTGATGGTTGAAATATGTATTACTCTGCACCATCGAATGAATATGCACCTATCGATTGAATAACTGTATTCTAATAACAAAGTGTGAAATGTGAAAACAGATTTAAGAATGAACTCATGTCATATACAACGCTTCTATCATCTTAAAAAAATGCAGTAAAAAGAGTAATCGAACATAACGGGATTCATCAAGAGGGAAACTTGCTTTTCTAAAAACTAAGGCCAGAGTTACTAAAAGCTAATTGTGTATTCTGAGGAAAACACCTGTTTTTTTGTTAAATACCAAGGAAAGATAGAAGGACCTACCGGTGTCATCAGGCACAGCTAAGTGCAGCTGTGGTAGAAGTGGGGGAGTTCCAAGGAAAAATACCTGTGTCAGCAGAATTGAGGAAGAGTGAGGATTGGGTGAGACTATGACATAATTTACATAACATAATTTATATTTCAACTGTCCAGTTGAATCAAATGTCTTGTTTGGCATTCAGTAACAGGTTTTTAAATTATTTCTCATGATATGATAGAATAATTAAATTTTAACATAAAAAAATATAAAATAATAAAAAAATATTAATATAATTTTATATGTAATTCAGTATAAAAAATGAACCAATGTTTTATTTGATGCGTGGTGCTAAGGCACAGTGGATGAGGACACTGGACCCAACAAAGTTGAGAACCACTGTCTTAGATGTTGCTTCGAGTTTGTAACTTCTCACCACATTGTTCATTAGATTCAGCTGGTCTGATCAGTGTTGGTTGCAGATAGATTTAGATTTAATCCAAAAATCACATTGATTGTTCACATGCATCATGAAGTTGTGTCCAAACATAAAATGTGTAGGATTTAGCCTCTTGTTCTGACGGCAGACTGAGGTCGTCTGTAAAAAGAAATCAAATCCCTCCATTTCTCACCATATGCTCCTCAATCAACCTCAGCTGCTTGTGTCATGATACCGGTATCCATTCCAGGTTGAATTAAATTACACATCGTGACTGCTAGCCGTTGAAGCAAAACATTAGCATGCCCAGGGAAAGGTCAGCACAGAGGGGGAAGACATGGAGGGTCACATCTCTCTAACTGTGAACTCCTACTGAAAGTGAGTTAAGCTGCCAGCAGCCTTGATGGGAGACGAGGCAGGTATGCTAGGTTGTTTCAAGAGCTGATAGGAGCCCTCCATTCAAACGTATTGAAATATACAGTACACTGTTGTAGAGTAACAGTAATGTATGAAGTTATGTAGCCACAGTTTTTACTGTTTGTTGAATCCCCTTTGTTATCTATTCCCTACCTGAGTTAAACAGATTGCACTGGATTGTATGTCCTTAGGTTAATTGAAAATCAGCCAGCTTCTCTGAGACATGCACTTTTATTCAACTTCATTTAATTATCTCGATTTAGCTATAGAAATAAACAAAAACAAATAATATAACAAATATGGAAACAGTTTATAACTAATGTTCCTGTTTATTCCAGAGTTAGTACTGTCTGTTTTCACACCAGCTCTTAATGCATTCAGCTTCTCTAAAGGTGGACATTGTATACCTCATTAATTTGAATTTAATTATTCCATAATTGTATTCCCTTGGGTATATTATCACGAAGCAAATGAGAATCACCTGACTTTGGAAGGAATTAAGATGACTATGACCCTATGATCCAATTCATTTTCAAATAGTTTTTTTTTTTATGAAACAAGATGAACTGATGCAATTTGCAATTTGACATATCTGATTACTGCACAGTGTGTGTATTTCAAAAGGGGAATTCAATTTAAAGTTCTTTGGCAATGCCAAACTCATCCAAACATGCCTCCCCCTCTTCTTTCCCAGAGTGCACTGAGTATATGTATATAAATGAGCGGTGGAGGTAGAGGTTTTGTCATGGCTTGATAGACATGGCTGTCCATATTTGTTTATTTTAGGAGATAATCAGTCCTTCTAAGCATGAACTCTTATCTCTCCCTGTGGAAAAAAAAAGCTGCAGATAAGGAAAAGATGCAAAAGTTTCTATTTGCTTGCGTGATGCACAGCCTGAAAACTCCCTCTATCACTCCCAGGTAGCTCATCGGGCGCACGTGAGCGCCTCTTATCAGCACTGGCGTCGGGGGTCACGAGACAGCCGACAGATTGTATGCCAGGCATTTTTAGCTCGACACCCGGAGGATTTTGATACTTCCATCTACACAAACAAGTAGCAGGTCCCACTTCCTCACCTGGAGTAAAGCAATTACAGTGAAGTTTTCCAACTGATGGGCTGCCAATCACAACTCCTCAATGACTTTAGATTCCCCACACTTAGAACAATTATTTTGCCTCTATTTTGTTGACACTTTCCTTTGAAAGACTTTCATACTACGTATTAAGAGTAAAGCAGTTTAAATAAAGGCATGGAATGGAAATTTCCAAAAAACTGTTGACAGTGATGCAACACAGCTCAAAGAAATAATTTGCATAACGGGCGCAGTATCGACAAGTATCTATTCACTATCTCTCGATTAAACTGTCACTAGAGCATTTGCAATAGAGACTCTGTTAAAAGAGTCCCATCATTAAAATCTCAGCCGGCCACCACACCTCTCCTGCTTGTTTCAAAGAAAAAGTGTCTGGACTTTGGTCTCGTCCTCCCTATTACACTTGGAAAGATCAGAAACTCGCCGTCTTCTTCAGGAGGCCACTTCTGCAACCGGCCCAGCGGCTTTAAATGATTCACACCATTAAGGAGCCAATCAGGTATAATGAAGAGCCGGGCAAACTCGGTAGCTGAGACGGATAAATAATTTACTGGAACTTGTCATCCTTCTCCCATCGAGGTGCCGCAGTCACAGGAGCAGCAAGACACATGAAGGCTTTCTGGGGTGGAGAGACTCTGCAAAGCTGGTGACACCCCCCCCTCTTCCCAGCCCTCCACATCACCACCTCCCACATCCTTTCCTGCTTCCTTCTCCTCCCACCCTCAGTCACCCCCTCATCCTCAAATCAAACAGTCGTCCCAACCCCAACCCCACCCCTATCTCCCACCTGTCAGACGGTGGGAGATAGAAGGATGGAGCCTGCACCACTTCGTTACCAGCCTCTCACTTGGAGATTTCAAGCAGTTTTCAACTAATGAGGCAGCATTTAAAAACTCAGGGATGCCGACATCTAGAAGAAGAAGGAGAAGAACACGTGGGTGGAGGCTACTTTACAGCAGTGGCACACACACACATATAGTACACACAGCAACATACAAACCCGCTGCATCCTCACAGCTTCTTGCGTTCATGTGAAACCCACACACACACGGATAGCATACACTAACCAGTACACACTCTCTCACACACAGCTCAGGGTTGTCAGTGCAGGTGAACAAAGTGAATAGGATATGTGACTGACAATAAAGATTTCTTTTAACATCAGTGAGAGGAAGGCGGGCGGGTGGGTCAGGGGGAGGAGGGTTGAGTCTGGGGAGAAGTCTGCAGAAGTTTGCATTACTCTGAGGGACCAGTCGGCTGCATATGCCATCATTAATGACGAGGCCTTGCCAAACTGGCACCCAGTCAGCCTACCAGGAGAGTGCGAAGTAAGGGAAGAAACCCTGCAAACCTATTATTTCAAACCTATGTCTTTTTTCCTACACTTTTACTCCCCCTCCTCCATTTCCTTTAAATGTGATTTTTAATAGACACCTCTAAATTTCCTCTGCTGTCTCTTTAAAGTTTAATTCACCCACTTTTCTTTCACTTCTGCATCCCCATTATGGAGGTGAGACGGCAGCTGCAAACAGCCATTATTATTTAATATTATGAAAACAATCTTTTTAGATGAAGAGAAAGAGAAGGGAGGCCCAGCTATGGCAATATTTCCAGTGCTTAGTTATAATGGCAGGTTGAGAAGTGAGCATGAGAAGACCTGCTTTTTATATGACACTAATATCCTCCATGTTAACTGGGTGAAGGCGTATTTACCATATTCAGCAGTTTAGGTATTTCTCAGCAGTTGTTTGAAAAGTTGCTTGGCGGTGAACTGAAAGTGAATATGTATGTGGGCCAAAATATTGTTAAAAAAATATAGGATATCATTATGTTGGTTTCACCAGCTGTGGATACATGAGCTTGGGTTTGCAGGGGAGTGATGCTAAAATAGACTCATAGGTAGTGGATGGCTATGTTCAGGAATTGGTTAACTTAAAGCAAGATTATGTAATTATTTTACCTCAAAATGACAGCTTCAAATTCCTTTTGAAAGTACACTGGCTCATGATAGGGAGAATGGTGTCCGAGGTAATTCCCGCTCTGTGCCCAAAACTCCTGTTATTGTACATAACTTGGCTTAACGGGTAAAATCCGTGTGTGTGCAACACTGTATGCCACTAAGTCACACACCCTCAACTGTGTCGGTGAGACTGAATCATATGTTATGGATACAATGTGTTCTGGTTTTCCCACTGATGTCCTCCGACTGCTCTGCCTCCATCTCTCTGTGATTTATGGGGTTTTGTGATGGACAGGTCGCTTCACTTGCTGCTAACTGGCGCTGCCGTTGGCTAGTTTGCTCAGTTGGCCATGCTGCTAGCTGATCCTGCCTGGACCAGGTTCGGAGCTTGAAGTACACTGTTAGCACAGGAGCTTTGGTGGAGAGGTTTTCAGGCCCATAGCAGCAAATGCTAGTAAGGACTGGCACCGGTATGGGCAGGAAAACTAGAGCTGGACGATCGGGCAGGGGATCTGGGCTCAGCAGCCTCTTTACAAATAATCAACCAGACAAAAAGACGAAAGAGGACAAAGACGGAATAAATTGATTGGGAGTGGCTGGGCATGCAGACTGTTTTTCAATGTTAGTTAGAGCTTCAAGAAATATAAAGATGCAAGCTGGACTAGTAACATTGTTTTATATTTGAGTACATTGTAAGTTGCAGAGCGAGGGGTCCACAATAGTGTACAGGTCAGAAAGTAAGTTTAGAAAGTACAATTATTCAATGTCCCCTCGACTCCTCGTCTGATTTGAATTGTTTTATCCTAATGGCACCATTAATGTATGGCTCAAAATAGAACAAGCACTGAGTACAGACCCCACTCCATAGACACACACACACACACACACACACGCACACACACACACACACACAAACACACAAC
>OMLP01001716.1:4318-16529 GCA_900302685.1 Spondyliosoma cantharus
GTGTGTGTGTGTGTGTGTGTGTGTGTGTGTGTGTGTGTGTGTTTTTACCTTGGCCACCTTCCTCCAGTTGAGGCAGTCGAAGAAGTAGTAGGTCCCTCTCTCGTAGGCGTTGGTCTTCAGCGTGGGCTCCATCCCCGGGGCCCGGGTGATCCAAACCCGCTCCTCTTTATGGTACCTCCAGTCCCTGTTAAACCTGGACACACACACAGACACACACACACACAGCACACACAGGTTAATAACAGCTCAGTAGTGACTGATCGGCACTCAGTGTAACACCAGGAGCTGGCAGTCAGAGTGGACGGGGAGGTAAAAGATTTTCACCTGGATCAGTTTGTCAAGTAACACCTGTGTGTGTGTGTGTGTGTGTGTGTGTGTGTGTGTGTGTGTGTGTGTGTGTGTGTGTTTTGTTCTCACAGTTCTACTGCAGCCAGGAGTTGTAGTAGGTCTCCTCCGTTCATATAGTAGAGATAAAACAGCAGATCTTCACCATACCGAGACAACTTGATAGCTGCTAACTGAAGACACGAGAGAAACAGAACGACAGTTAAACATTTAAATCATTTGAGTTAAAACATCTGCCACATTATCAAAGCGTACTAAACAACTAAGACACCCAGACATGAAACCCAACTGAATTATTATGCAGTTCTTTCCCACTAACGGGACATAAAAAGGGTCCTTCTGCTGTTTTGTGAAGTACGTACCTTGTCCCTTATGTGGATGTTGGTTAAATACTCTGAGGGGACGTGGAAGTCTGAGGGAAGAGGAGGTAAAGAGAGCTGAAAACACTGAAAAAGCCTCTAAACTCTCCTTCCAACCAACAATTCCCACTTCTCTAGGAGCACCGCAGACAGAAAGCAACATAATAAAAACCACTGGGTTGTTTTGTGTCCAACAGAAGTATCTGAGCCTAATATTCCCTCCATAGATATCAAAATAAACCTGGAATAAAAAACAGGTGTTTGGTGTAAACTCACCGATGTCCTGCGGTCGACACGGAGCCGACGCCCACGGAGACGCAAACTTAGGATAGAGATTCCTGAAGGAGACAGAAGAGACGATAAATCACTGAACTGAGCCTGGTGTCTCTCAACGGCTTTAACAATGTTTAAATTCTCTCCCGTCCGTCAGGTTTCAGTCCAGGGTTAGACAGTCAACGACTTCTGAGCCAAATGAAGTGTTGTGTCCCGTCAGAGTTGCCGTAAAGTATCAGGTGTTGGTGTCATCGTGGGAGAGAGAACGTCTCCGCGGTGTTTCTTTCTACTGAGCTTTTTTAAAATATGCTTGTTGTGTCTATTAAGTTTTCCTCGGGCTCTCTGTCCCTCTGATGACTCAATTCTGTAGCCCCATTCACACCGCCTTGTCAAGATGGAGATATTGCGCTGATATCCCGCCTCGCCACCTTTCATCTGACACTGGAGGTAGTAACAGAGGCGAGACGACATCTGTGTGGACACGAGTGTGTTGGACTGATGGCGTTCAGTAACACACAAAGCAGCGTTATAAAACCAAACAACAGTAACGTGGTAGCAGGTCGTGTCTTCTGCATCTCATATGTCATCCTGTCTGTCCTACCGACTGTTCGTCACACTTCAGTGTGAACAAGAAGAGGCGTGTAGAGGCGAGCCTTCGTTACACCGCTATTGTGGAATCTGTCTGAAAAGAGCTTCTGTGTGTGTGTGTGTGTGTGTGTGTGTGTCGTACTCAGGTGAGTTGAGGTTGAGGCCGAGCGTGGTGAGGTCCGAGCCCAGCGCCAGGTGGACCATGCCGGGGTCCGTCTCTGCCGCCCGGATGAACGTCAGCAAGCCGATCATCCCAAACTGGTCCGTTACCATGCCGACCGGGATGTTGGTCACTCGCCCTGGGAGACGGAGACAACGCGTGAGGACGACTGTAAAATCTATTCCGTGGGTTTGTTATGAATTCTGCGAGGATGGATGGCGACACGTGCGCCCGTCTCACCGTCAGGAAGCACCTGAATCCCTTTCTTCTGCTGGTTGTTGTTGCTCGGTGCGGAGCTCTTATCGCCGGGGAACTTTGGACCATCTGAGTTAGAGGCGGGCTTTCCTGATGAGTTCAGATTCTGATTGGACAGAAACGGAGGGAAAAAGAAGTCCTAAGAGACGGGACGAGTCAGGACATCAGAGCACGGCGTGAGCAGGGACATGACACCATGATTAAAAACATAAATGACTCAGAAATTGGACAAAACAAACAAAAAAAAGAGGAGAAAACAGGACAGAGAACAGAAAACATGAAAAGCAGCAAGCTAACCGTTTTGCTGTCCTCGTTGGTGCTGGTGGGGTCTTTCGTTTGGTAGTTTGGCCCGGGGAGAGCTGGGAAATCTTCGTTATGGATGGAGAAGTCCTGCGACTGTTCACTGGACGGCTTGGTTACCATGCCAACTGGAAAAATGGAGGATAGAGAAGTTAGCGATGCGCAGCCACGGCAACAACAGAGATAAACTGCACTCACACCAGGATTCATCGGTGCTGTAACTAACAACTTCTTTTCATATCGACTCATCGTCCATTTAGTGTCTGTTTCAAATAATCAAATATTTGGTTCATCAATTATCAGAAAATGTTAAAAAAAAAAAAAATGCTCACTGAGAAGTTCAAACTTCTTGTTTTGTTCGACCGCCAGTCCAAGACCTAAAAATATTTATCACATAACAGAAATAAAAGCTGGAAAATCTTCACGTCTGAGAAGCTGGAAAAAGAGAATATGAACGCTTCTGAGGGCGTCAAGGTTCTGATTAGAAATCGAAAAGTGGATCGAAATAATCCGTCAATTTCAACAAACACTTGTATTCACAAAGACAAAGACGTGAGTGGTGAGAAGGCAACTCCAACAGCGCCAGAGACGTTTCAGAGATCCGTTATCGATCTGTTTGAGAAGAGGGTTCACTCTGGACAGATTAGAGAAGCTGAACTTTGTCACAAACTGAATTTCTAACTTTTGCTGTTAATCGTTGAATCACTGAAGGCTGGTGTTTGTTTCTGGTGAATATGATATGAACTTGTCTTAAAACTGTTGTTGTAAAACACTCATCTTTTAAAAGAAGAGTTTGAAACTGTGAATGAGTTTGTCAGGACATGAAAGTCCAAGTCTAATAACAGAAGTTGTGTTTTTAAATCAAATCAAAGCTAAGCGTGAGAGGTGAGGTGGTGTCGTACCGTAGGGAGCCCGACCGGCCAGCGGGTTGAGCAGCGGGGTAGGATTCGAGCCTCCGTCCCTCCGACTCCTGTCTGCTAACGCTGGGAAATCTGACAGGTCCAACCCCGTCACATTCTCACTGCCGTCTGGATGGAAAACACACACAGAACACTTTATTAACAACAACAACAACAACGTTAAACTACAACTAAACAAACTGAGAGGTGTTTTCTGCACCTGTGCCGTTGAAGATGTTGTTGGAGAGGGAGTTGTTCATGTTGAAGCCTGGATTCCTGTTCACCCCGAACCCTGACATACTGACACACAAACACAAACACACAGGATTACTCTCACATACGAGCGTTTAGTGCAGCTTTTCTTCCGTACGAAGTAGATCCTGTTTACAGGCGGTTAAATCAGATGTTTGTTGTTGACTTTCAGACTCAGTTGTCTGAGAGTCTTGATCAGTCTGAGGAAACAATATATACACGAGAAGTGATCAAATCATGAAGCAGCACGACGGCTCGAACGCTGCAGCGCTCCAACATCCAAATAATTGACTTTGGTGATGTTTCAAACAACACTGTTCTTCATCAGATGCTCATGAGTTGCTCTGTTTTTAAACACACATTTCAGTTTCAGCTTCTCAGGTGTGAATGAGCTGCAGAGTGCGGCGGAGCGTTACCTGTTGATGGTGAAAGGCTGCCGTGCTTGCTGCTGTTTGGGCATGCCGATGATGCTGGGTGACGACCGGCTGGGACTCCCCATACTGCTGCTCCTCCCTGCGCCTACACCGCCGGCACCTCCCCTCTCTCCTCCGACTCCCACTCCACCTACCATCCCAGCCGACTGCCCCGTCGGACCCCCCACCTGCTGGCTGTGGTTCATCACGCTCCGGCTGCTCATCGGCAAAATACCCCTGCAGAGAGGAGGAGGAGGCACAAAGACAGAAACACAACCGAGCGGTTAAAAGATGAGGAGGAGGAGGAGGAAGAGGATGGAGGGATGAGGAGGAGGAGGAGGAAGAGGAGGAGCAGTTTGTGGAGAAAGAGGAACACCAGCAGCTGGATTTGACACACTTGATGATGAGACATGATAAATTAATCAGGAAGTCTAGTTTTCACACATCTTTACTATTATTTTGACATTTTGGCACGTCATATATTTTGTACTCTTATTAAATCTTGTTTATATCTATAATGTGACATTTCTTTCTTTCTTTCTAGAACGAGCGTCTTTAACAAACCCATTTACCGCCTTAGGATCAAAGAAGTATTTCTGATTCCGATCAAACATTTTATTTAAGTTTTTACACATTAAGAGAAAAGTTTACAACTGTGGTGAGCTGATTGATCCTGTTCTGATCATCTTATAAACTGTAAAAACATGTTGTTTCCTTTTAAGGTATTTCATCAATATCACAGCGATTATAAAACAAGATTAAAAAAGGTTTGACGTAGTGAAACGTTTTAACAAGCATCAACATTTTTAAAGATTAAAGTGGACACAGAATATTTGTCAAATACTGTTTCAAGAATATAATCTGTACGTTATTTAAAAACTTTTAAATTTAAAATAAATGAATGTGTGTGTGTGTGTGTGTACCTGCTCGGTGAGGGAGGCGTGTGCATTGTGCCAGTGTTGGGTGTACTGGCGTGGCTGGGGAGCTGGCTGCCAGACTGGTTCAACCCACTTCGACTTAACTGCGGTGCCGTGCTGCTGTTCATACCCCGCATGGGAAACCCCAACGCACCTGCAGCGACACAGAGAACGAGAACGTGAAACCTCGACACAAAGTTCACACCGTCTTATCTGATGTTCATCCGACCGACAGGATAAACTTTCTCTTTCACCAACGAAGAAATTAAAGCACAGTACAGTCTGATTGTGTGTGAATCACTTGTGCAACATGTGGGACGTTTAACCCCTCATGTCGACAATAAGTTGAGCTTTACATTGTGAATCAACAAACGCAGGTGAGACAGTGTGTTCTTACTCTGCGGGCCATATAAACTGGCTCCCAGCTGTGACAGCTGACCCGTTGACGAAGCAGAGGAAGACGCCAGCATCTGGAGACAGAAGAAATACAGACACGTCCTTTAGATCATCACATCATCAACCAGAATCTCAGGATTTCATTCTTGTGTATTTTCGGTTCAACACGTCTTTGCCGATGTACTGATTTGCTCTTTGTTTGCTCGCTTTTCAAAAATAAATCAGAGACTAAAAGAACGTTGAATGAACACTGTGCAGCTGTGACTCTGACTTTTATCTTGAAGTTTAATTTGGATTATTCGACAAATGGCCACAGCAGTTCTGTAACGTTATGCTGTGAGAAGTCATCACAAACATGAGGCCTGCTCAGTGTTCGCCTCTCAAAGGCCGTTCAATAAAAGAAACGTTTGCAGCAGCTGCCTTGTCTGAAGATGAACTTAAGGATAACTCCAGAGTGGCGAGCTCCAACTTGTCCGGGTGCTGAACGACCCTCCATGTTTAGTCCCGTTAACATCTCACTCTAAATCAACATTTACAAAATCGACAATTTTTACTAGACTATGAATCAATTTTTTGGCAGCAGCAGTTACAGCGTGAGACTAAAACTAAAACACGTCATAACTACAGACCTGAAAAACTAATAATTGATTCCATGAGCTTAAATCGAACCTTTTCTCCAAACTGTAAAAACCCAGACGAAGAGCTTCATGAACAACTTACGTCTTTGTCAGCGCGGTGTGGAGGGAACATGGACTGTTGGGTGTAGTAGAGGCTGGAGTCGTCCGCGTAGTCGCTCTCTACCCCTCCCTCCATAAACTTCTTCCGGTTAGCACCAAACATACCGCGTGTCACCTGAGAAACCAGACGCAGGAAACAGTCAGACTGACGGAGTGAAACTCCTTCCTGTCACACCTGAACTGTGATTAACAACAGCGTCTGCAAATCAGGTTAGGATGAAAAGATATACTGCACACATCCTCTCTGCAGCAAAACAGACTTTCACAGGAATATCTGAAGATGAACGTTTTAACAAAAGCAGCACAGTTAAATGAAATATGCTCAAATTCAATATCTAAATCACAGATTATAATAAAGTCCTGTAGAGCGTCAGAGACGTCCTGGTGTAAAAATCTTGTTCTCCAAATGTAAGAAAACATGTTTGTTTGTTACAGACTCCAACAAATGTCCCATCATCAGGATTTTAATTGTATTTTAGGTAAATATGATGAAAAATGATCGTCCCACTAATTGGGAATCATGTCGTGATCGTAATATGATTTGTTTGTAGCATATGAGTTGTTTCACTGTGAACATGTTCGGAGTGAAACAACTTCACAGACGACATAATAGATGCTCAGCCATTAATCATCTTTCTAAATTTAAATAAACCAACACATTTGATAAAGTCTTTTGTTTTTTTAACAAAACTGCCGGACAAAACATCTACTGGGGATGTTCATGTGTCTCTGGGAAACTATGAGGAACAATTTTCATTATATTCTGTAGTTTTTAGAATAAAATATTAAATCAAGAGTCTAAAATAGAGCCTGACCGACAAACATCCTTGCGTGGTGTATCGTTATCAGCATATATGTTGCCAAATATGCACCGATATGATTCAGATTATAAGGCGGGAAAAGATGCTTTGGGTCATTTATAATTAATAAATTCCCAGAGAGGTAACTGTTAAAGCGTTCTGTTGTCATTTAAGACATAATGTTAATTGTTAAACTTAGTGAGGCACATAAATAACAGCCCAATTCTGGATCATTTATATATCATCTGTTATCAGCAGATGATGAAATTAAAGCTGATGAATAACACAAACTGCTTTAGTAGATTTAACAAGTGCAGCATCAACACAGTGTGTGGCGGTAGCAAATCTTCACTGACTGATTTTAAATCTCTTTGTGTTCATGAGTGAATAAACTGAATCAACAAACTGACCTTAAGGGACGACACAGTTTCTACCGTTTCATTTTGTTTACCTGTGGCGGACCCTGCCACCATTCTAGCTTCAGAACACCTGATTTTCCTCTGAGAGCATATTGTTTATTCACTCATGGAAAAAATAAAAAAATTGTAAATATTAAAATGCTGGGTTTGAATTTCTTCTAAAAAAAAAAACAAACTACATAGTGACCCTTTAAAAGTTGGTTTTCCAGCAGCCAATGAACATAGAGAAGAACTGCTGCACCTGAGTAGAGCCACACCTCTACTTTCTCAATGTCGCACAAGAGGAAGGAAAACACACAATAATTAGAGCTATAATATCAAATCATCCATCTTTGCCTCTCTTACCCTCAGGTTCACATAAACTACAGGTTAGGGACTTATTTCAAAAATATCTGAATGTTAAATTATCTGTTATCTTATCGGTGTCGACTGGAAAAGAAATACATATCACTAAACACAGAATAATCGCAGCACGCTGTCACAGCACTGATGTCAAACTGCTGCACCTGAGTTGAACCTCGCTGTGTGAACCGGACTGCCTCAGCACACCTGAACCTGCCTCACCTGTGGACGGTTAGAAACTTATTCTTAAATACAAAAATGTGTAATTCAACTCTTCACTTATCGGATTCAGTTTGAGCTGAAAACAATCCATATCTTGCATCCACAGTTTCACTTTTTTGGGGAAGTAGAAAGCACAGAGATAATTTCTGACGTTTGTTTTTTTAAGCCTGAAATACTTTCAGCTGTATGATTCTATTTTTCGTTATGATTTATTTGTTTTCAGTCCAGTTGATGCTTCAAATTTGGGAGCAATTTGTTTGAATGAAACCCAAACTGATCTGTAACTGCTGGACGCGTCAACGTTGTTTACGTTCAGTTTTGTTTTACAATCAAATCCAAAGATGCACTTCATGGTTTATACGACAGATCAGAGCTGACTTAATATTTAGCAAACAAGCTGAGTATCAGAGTTCGATTCACAATCAAACCTGATTTCTTTTGAGTTTAGAGAAGTTACATTTAGTTTCACTTTCATTTTGATTATTATTTACCCATGATCTTCCTCTTTGACAGTGTTTTGGTTATTTTTTTACAAACACCAGCATGGTTTGCATTTTGTGCAACCGCTTCATTTGCAAGTGCAACAAAGAAAGGAGCATATTTTTGCAATTATTTGTAAAATATCCTGCCTCTGGTACATGCATGAGTCACAAGTCTGAATGATCATTGCAAAAACAATGTGTTTATATCGTCCAATATCTCAATATCAGAACTTTTTAATTGATTATATCTTCATCTGTCCCAAAGATCAAGTCAAAGAAGGTACCAGACTAATCAATAATGAAAGTAATCATTAAAACAAGTCCTAAATAATATGTCGCTGGTGACCCAAGACTTTATTTTGTGCACATCTTCACAAAAAATCGTTGAAAAGTTGAGATTGTTCAATTCAAATATATAACACGTGAAGACCCAACTGGTCACTTTGTGCATTATAAGCAACATATCTCAGCATGATGGAGGACTGTCCGACTTAAATCATGTTTAAAACCCGAAACAAACCTGACTACATGAGGTGGTTTGAGCACAAAGCTCCACAGCAGAGTTTTAACTGTGATCTCTCCGGATTACTTTTGTTTACTATGATGTGTTAGCCAGTGAACAACGGCTAATTGAGCTCTTGCACGCCTACAACAGTGTACAGTTGTAAAAATGTGTCTTATTACTTGCATTTACTGCGTTTTCTGGTCAGAAAACCACTCAAACCTGGCTGTACTGGCCAGGTGGCTTGCAAACTTGACTTTTCATGTTTAAAGGCATCGTTAACCGTGCAGCAGTGTCGCAAAGGGCTAGCTAAAGTTAGCCGTGTGAGCTAATGCTAGCTCCGATAATCTTACCAACTAACCTTAATTAAACAATTAACGCTACCTGCTGGTGTCCTGACAGCACAAATGCTCCGGTTTATCCTGATCAGGGTTCAACGTGTGAGGGAATGCAAATAATAACTAATAGCTGACATTACTTTGTTAGCTGTAAAATGTGCCAGGAGCTAATGCTAGCCGACTAGCGTACTCAGCGAGCAGCTTGTTCCATAGGAATGAATGGGGATGTTAGCATGAGAGCTAACGCTCACTGCCAGGCGAGCTATTCAGCTAACAGCATCATCTGCACGCCACGATGGGGACAGTTGTAGGCAGTTAGTATACGATCTGGCGAGGCGAAAACGTCGGTTTGACTACAGGTATGCAGACAGGTCCCCGGGCAGGTGAACCGGGGGCCAGGTGTGTTTTTGTTCGGGTTTGGGCCTGCTGCGCCTCCGTCGGTTAGTTCCCCAAAACAACAACAAAAAGCAGCGAAGCCGGACCGCCGGGTTTAAAGTCCTATCGTCCACTTTCCTTCACCGCCCGGTTCAGTTGTAGCCACGGCACGAGTGGAGTTTGATTTAAATGAGGTTGTAACGAGTCTCTGCTGAGAAAAGACTTAAAACGAATAAAAGAAGGAGCTTACCGCATCAATCTTTATTCCCCGCTACAATCCAAGATGGCCGTCATCTCTTCGCCAACCAGCGAGGATGCTGGGATGCCTTTCGCCTCTGACCCCTGAGCCTCCATCACTCTGCTCCACTCTGCTCTGTACCATACCTCCAAACACAGCACTGTCCTAATGTATATGTATATGTATATATATATATATATATATATATACATATATGAATATATGTGTATATATATACTGACTTTACTATATTCTACTCTATTCTCCTGAGTAACATCTGAAGGTTCATCACTCTGCTCTCTCCTCTAAACAATATACTGGTGTAGTTTGTAGACAGTGTCGGGCAAGTTATCTTCAAAATTCAATTTATTATATGTTACTTGTTACCTTCATTTTAAAGTAAAATATTAAGCTACAATATTACTGTCTGTGTAAAGTAATCTATTATTTATTACACTGCTTTTTAGTTACTTCCTATAAAATGCCCAAATAACCTCTATAGATCAAATAGATAGATATTTAAATAAAGGAATGTCTTTGGACTCAGGGATGAGCAGACAGACGATCACAGTCTGATGGATTATTATTGGAATAAATAGTTTTAATTGTAGTCTCAGTCATATGAAAGACAACAGACCTATACCTTTTATAATGTAGCCTATAATGAAATGACAAGACAAACATCTCTTCTTTTTATTTTCAGTCACACAGAGACTGAACATCATGTTGGTGTGGATGGCTTCTTAAAAAACAACAATAAACGTTTCACTTCGATCTGTAAAGTGAATTCTAGCGTGTAATGTGACCTAACCGTAGTAATACATTACTGAAATATTATTAGTAACGTGTTATATTGCTCCGTTACTGCTAAAATAAATACATTACTATAATGTGTTACTTTTGTAAGGCACTGAAACCCAGAAATCAGTTCCCTTGTCTCACGCTCATGTTGAATTCCTTAAACAAATTTTTAAAACAAGCAACTCTCGTCTTTTCCTTTGCTGGGATTTAACCAGTAGCCCAAAACATTTGTGACTGGTTTGAATAAATTACGAGCATTTTACGCCTGTTTCCTGTGGAGGTTACTCGGGAAACGATTACAGTTGATACTTCAGATGCTACTAAACTAAGTAAAATACTATAACCCACAAAACTGAACAGTTGTGAGGTGGAGAAAGTATCCAGTGGCATGTGTAGACCTACTGTAGTAGTTCAGAACCATGTGCAGGTGTGAACATGAATAAAATAAAAACTAGCCTAATAAATAAAACATATAGTGGCAATAAAAGTGAAACACAAAAACAAAAAACAGGCTGGTTTCTGTTTAATTCTGACTGAAGTCAGGAGTGTTTTTGTTTTTCTTAACCACGTACATCATTCAATAATACCATGGAACAGATAATATTCTGTGTGTAGCAGTGTGAATAAAAATAATCTATCCTTCCTTCCACTTTCAGGTTCTACATTTCTGTCCTCTGATTCCCTGAGGTGTCCAACCTGCATATTTAAATCCTGTGCCATTGTTGCTCTGCCATGTCTGATTAAATCCACCAGATGTCGCTGTTTAATCCTGAAGTTGATTTATTTCTGCTTCAAAACAGAGTTTATGGAGGTTCAGTGCAAATATTCCTCATATTTCACACATTACATCGGAGATATTTTATCTTTGTCACCATAACTTCTGCTATTGAATATGTTTTGGTTGTTTTTTGTCTGTGTGTGTGTGTGTGTGTGTGTGTAAATAAATAAATCGATCTCACTTTGAGTGTTAAATTGTGTCATGAAGAAATGAAAGTATATCTAAGTGGGACTTTTTGTTTTTACAGGAAATAAGTATAAAAATTAAGTTTTGTTCCCTGAAGAAATATTGATGTAAACTTTAGTATTTCATTCTGTCTGCTGTCAGTTAGTCAGACCCGCTGTGGGGGGCGTGGTTTATTTTGAATTTTCTTTTCTCCAATAGTTGGTGACCTACAGCGCGCGCTCATCGCTGTCTGGACCAATCAGCGCTGTCATCGCTCCGGCAGCTCCTTTATAACGCCGCTGTTCGCAGTCTGTTCTCAGTATTTCTGTCCTGTGAACGCAGAGAGAAGAAAAACTACGATGGCAAGAACCAAGCAGACCGCCCGTAAATCCACCGGAGGTAAAGCTCCCAGGAAGCAGCTCGCCACCAAGGCAGCCCGGAAGAGCGCCCCGGCCACCGGCGGAGTGAAGAAACCCCATAGGTACCGGCCCGGTACCGTCGCTCTCAGAGAGATCCGTCGCTACCAGAAGTCCACCGAGCTGCTCATCCGCAAGCTTCCCTTCCAGCGCCTGGTCCGGGAGATCGCCCAGGACTTCAAGACCGACCTGCGCTTCCAGAGCTCCGCCGTCATGGCTCTGCAGGAGTCCAGCGAGGCTTACCTGGTCGGCCTGTTCGAGGACACCAACCTGTGCGCCATCCACGCCAAGAGGGTCACCATCATGCCCAAAGACATCCAGCTGGCCCGCCGCATCCGTGGAGAGCGAGCTTAGACTGACCCAGACCTGTTCAACACCACAACGGCTCTTTTTAGAGCCACGTACACGATCTGAGAGCAACAAGTCCTCATTAACGCTG
>OMLP01001717.1:2324-13755 GCA_900302685.1 Spondyliosoma cantharus
GGTGTTTTTATCTCCAGATGGTTGACTGAGACTTGGCTGGTTTGTACAGAGAGTCAGAGAGAGAAAAGCAGGCAGAAGGCGTCTTTTCTACTTGAGCTCAACTAAATGTGTGTGAGTGTGTGTGTGTGTGTGTGTGTGTGTGTGTGCGTGTGTGTGTTATAAAATGGTCTCCATTCATATCTGCCATTTCAAAGATATGACATCTGCTCTTGAAACTTTTCCCATGAAAGCTTAATGTGTGCGGCAGCAGCACTCGGCTGGGATAATGTACACTGTGTTCTTTGAACTGTACCTTTCATTCACTGCTGCACACGGTCTACTCACAAGCCCACATATTATATTCCATTAAAAAAAGTTTGAGCTGTCAAATGTGACCTCAATCCAGCTGCAACAATGACTGAATGAATGTTGATCAGATACATGGTATTTGTATATGGGTAGTGTATAGAAACTAAGTTTGTAGGGGAGAAGAGGACTGGTTGTCTCATTCATCAAATGCTTCTCCCTAGAGGGCAC
The DNA here is from genome assembly GCA_900302685.1 of Spondyliosoma cantharus. Taxonomy (NCBI): domain Eukaryota; kingdom Metazoa; phylum Chordata; class Actinopteri; order Spariformes; family Sparidae; genus Spondyliosoma; species Spondyliosoma cantharus. The sequence goes on from OMLP01001717.1 coordinate 2,841, forward strand.
TGCTCAAACATGATGGTACTGAAATCTTCAGAATTGGGTGCATACGTCACCTACAGGATCATTTCAGGAGTAAGACATTCAAATTTTGACATGGAAAACACCAAAAGTCCTCACCTTCTATGTCTAAATTTGAATATCAAGCCCCCTTGTGTTTCTCTTCTAAGCTTTTACCCAATGGACCCATGATTAATCAATGAAGAATATGAAGGAAGAGCTATTGTTTAGATATTTATTTCTTTGCTAGGCCACAACATGTGGTTGTCAGCTTAGTCACTAGCAAAAGATCCCTGATGGAAATCCTTGTCCCATGTGACAGTGAGTCACTGACATCTTTATAGTGTACTTCATGTTGTTACGCAAGGATAAAAAAATACATATCATTATTTCTCCCATTAAAACAAGATAATAATCTGTGACTACTAACCCCACAATGGGGATTGAGGTCACAAGTGTACAAGACAAATTTGACTGGCCAACCTTTTTTACAGAATAGGCTTAAGGAGAGTTATGTCACTGCAATACTACCAGACACTTTCATCTTACATTATGAACTGAAACAGAATCTAAAAGGATACAGTTTTTATGAGATCCAAATCAAAGTAAGAAGTGTGACAACCAACCCCCTTTGTCACTGTTCATGTAAAGACAAGGCCACAAGTAATCAGAAATCTATCAAGCTCTTTGACCCTAAATGACTCTGACTGTGCTTATATAAATGAATAGATGCATGTGTGTGCGTTGGTGTATGTGTTTGTTCATCCATAGGGTCCACTGTTACAGTTCCCACCTCGGCAGGCCTGGTGATTATGTCTCTGATTGACATATGCTTGGATTCACATCTATTGGCCTACTTCTGCACTGATTGAAGACTTGACTTCTCATCTCCAGACAACTTTATCAAGGCAGTAATGGTCAGACAATCAGACTGACAGACAGAGACAAAAGAATAAAGAGGAGAGAGAGAGACAGACACACAGAAAGGACGAGTTGAACATGAATGATCTTGATTGTAATGGGTTTAAGTGCTGTTTTTTCTTGAAAACCGTGATGCAAAGGCCCTAAATCTCCCTCTCTTTCACTCTCTTTATGTTTCACACACACAAAGCAAACTCACAAACACACATGTTCCCAAACCATGCCCCCCAAAAAAAATATGAGCATAACTTCGCCATTAAAAAATTCATAATTGTGCAAAAACTGCACTGCTTGCACTCTTTACTCCCACGACAATAGAGGTACATGTTCAGTGCCTATTATTTCTCGTCCTTGTATTCAAATGTATTTAAATGAGAGATGTTTAGATCCACTCTGCGCTGGCAAAACAGTCTAATGCTGAGAGCTGCGCAAAGATGGGGCACTGCCGTCCAACTTATATCTATAACCATGATTTTGAGGACGTAACCCCACTCTCACCCCCGCAGTCCAAGCAACTTTTAAACCTGCAGTTAAAGCGCTGACTTCACATTACTATGCCCACCACCCCCCTCCCTTGATCTGGCGGCGTACTGTGAATTTTTGAGCAGCGCCAAAATGCTCTCATTTTAACTGATCGCTCCAATCATATGCAAATGTGGAAGGCAGGTGGGGGGATATCTTTCAGCAGTAATTGGCGGTTTTCTAATGGAGACTTCGGGTGTCAGTTGGAAATATGTTTTAAGCCTTAATGAGTTTTGACGGGTCAGATCAGAAAGCGCCTGGCGAGCAACTGTGTGTATGCATGTGTGTGTGTGTGTATGAGTGTGTGTGTGTGTGTGTGCATGCTTGTATGTCTGTGCATGTGTCTATGCCGCCATGCTGAACCTGATGCATTTTTAAACAGAACCAATTACCCCACATACTGAGTTTTACTGAAACATTTTTATTGTGTAATACCCGTCACGTATAGAGACATCAGCATTCATTAAACTCACAGTCACAGCCAGGTGATATCCAAGGTAATCCAGAACAAAAGGGGAGAGTGACTCAAAATGGATGCTAAACGCAACTGACTCTGCAGGGTCAAATATAACCTTTCATATGATAATCGCATGCACTCACGCCAACTTCCTAAAACTCATTTCAGGTGTTTCATAAAAATGCTAAATAAAATAAAGGATACTGGATCTGAGTGTTTTTACATAGTGAGTAGTAGTTTTATGTTTAAAAAGAAAATGTTAAACACCTACACATACCATAGGACTGTTATTATATGTGAGCAAAAAAGTGTGACAAATACACTGTGTCAGGGATGTATAAATACATAAATATGGAACCAGCTGGTACACATTGATTCAAATATATCTGTCTGTTTCTGTCCCTTAAGTTAAGTATTCATAACCTAACCGTGATACAAGTATTGCCACAAAACATTCAGCAATTATTCATTTTGCATTGGTCAAAATGCAGGGGCATCGGAAATCCCCCATTAATATGCATGTACGCTTTCCCCGCAATTTACAAAGCAACTTATCATTTTGCCCGGCAATAAAAGTGCAGCAGAGGCAACAGATTGCTTTGACACTCCAAGTGGTTTTAGATTTATTGTGCATAATAAACACATGAGCAGGTTTTGAATGAAATCATCCAATGCATCTACATCTAGTTTTACTTTATCTGTAGTGGGTGCATGTATAAACGAATGGCTGAGTAGACGGCAGTACTTCGGCTCTCTGATAGATCATAAATCATGTGAATTATAAATCAAGGTTTGTTTGGACGTACAGGAGGGGGGCTGAGGAGTGAAACTGCTGTCCAGTTTATAAAAGTGTGCATTAATAAGAGATGCCCTCCTGGGTGGTCGTAAATACAGAAACACAAGGTGGCAGCTGATGATTTGGGTTTGGGGAAACAGATGATGACTGATTCTGTTGAGGGAATGGCTTCTCAAGTTCTGTCTACTGGCAACACTTAAAAGGAAATATAAAACATTATAGTCTCCGATGCGAAATCAGTATTTGTGACCAGGAACAGCTCTTTGACAAAAGCTGTACTCGAGGGAGCCGAGAGAACGACAAGGTGACATAGTGGTCTCGGAGACTGTTAAGCCAAGTGTCATTGGTTTCTGAGAGTTATAAACTAGAATGTCGTGTGTTCAGTGTGGTCATTTCCTTTTAAAAGTCACATTGACAGTCTCTCACTTTACCATCAATAGCATAGGATTTGTTCTCCCGACAAAGTGAGTGGTGTGTCTCATATTTCCTTCTTAAGGATAGGCATGTTGGCATGATGAGGTAAAAGGTAGGGGTGGGAATCAAAGGCAAATTCACAATACTATAACAATATGTTGCCCATAATGATAATAGTGAGATCACAACACAGAGATTCTGTGACATTTGATACACTGCAAGACAATCATCCACAATACATCGCAATGCCTGAGTAACTGAAGATGAACAAACAAACCCGTAAAAAACTGTTTAGAAAGTCTGCATGTTTTAATGGACATAATGATATGGCACAAGTGGCGATACCATATATCACAAGAGGTGTTAGGATAGATTCCTGTATCAATATTTTGTCCCACTCCTGGTAAAAATGTGTGTAATTTTTGTAACTTAACATGACTTTCCAATCAAAAGAGAAAGAGAAAATGTACCCACCAAAGACCTTTAGCTTGGTTGATTTATTTAACCTCCATGACTTCTGCATTTTTTTAAAACTTAAATGCTGCAGGCTGCAATCAAGGCTCTCTATGCAAATAAAGAGTTAAAAAGAATGCATTTAGCAGTACTTTGCTAAACAAACCTCCATGTCAATTTATGCCATGTGAAAAAGTAGGACACCATAATCCTTTAGCACAAACCCAATCTGGGAGATCTGAAGAGTACGTGATTAATTCTTCGGTATTAATCATGTAATTCTTTCATATAAAACAAAGCTTAAGCCTTATTTGCTAAGATATTTGACCTTTGCGGAGAGTTAAGACATTACAGCTTGGATTTAAAATGCATCTAAAGATTAAAAATGACGGTTGACTATTACTGAAGATTATAAACCCAAGGAAAATTGCTTTTTCATTTTGAAACAAAACTGATTTTAGAAGGGAGCTACAGGGTCAGGTGGTATATGAGGTGACAACTTGAACTAGGATACAGCATATTTTCTGAAGGATAGGAAGGTTAGATAGAAGACATGTTATATTCCTGTGTTTTTTGTTTATTTTTTCATAATTTACCCCCCACATTTCCCCTTTTTCACCCAAGCATAGAAATTAAAGTAATACCCTTGTAAGAGAAACAAGATTTGTTCTAAATTTATGCTTCACTGCTTGAGGCTACGCGGCACCTCAGACACACAGAGTTTATTTGATCTCTGCTCGTTGAGGGGAAAAAATCCTTTATGACTATCAAATGTGTCTCACTCTTTCCCCGTGAATCTTGTTTACCGATGCTGCCGTGTGTTTATCTGTGAATGAAAATGACTCTGGAGACACCATGCACTCCTTTGCCCCAACAACAACACATATTTCTTTCATTTCATGGTCTTTACAGAGAGTGGGAAAAAAGTAAAGGGAAAGTACAAGGTCGTTTTCAAAGACATCGGTTTTATAATTCATGCTGAAGTTAGATGCAGGTCTTCAACCCGAACCAGGGGCCTCGCCAAATGTTTTATTTAAATTCATTGGTCAAACAGTTCTTACATGTGGGGCCCTTCAATAGGAACTGTTTTCTATTCATATAAGTAGAATCATAAAACTAATCGTCAAATATGTAAACAACTTTCCTCAGTGCAAGAATAACAAAAGCTTTTGTGCAGGTTATGCAACAGTCAATAATTTCATTGCTGTTGAACGCCCACACACTGCACTACACACTCATTATAACCTGCCTGTGATCAGTCCAGGGTTGCATAATACACACAAAAACACACACACATAATCCATTTTATGTCAATAACATCTTCTCTGAAACTTGTATAAAATGCCCGACAGCAGCCTGGTTTTATAAAATGTTCTCATTTATCAGCTTCATAACATTAACACTTCAAAACTTCAAAACTTTATACATTTTTTTCATGACACTACAGTAACTACACAAAACAGCCACAATTTCATGGAAAAGAAAATGTAAATGTTTGGTATCTAAACAATAACAGCCTTTTAGTAAATGCACACTATGCAAATTCTGCTGCTTGGGGTCTTACAATCAAATCGAAACATGTGAGTTGTTGTCTACATGGTCAAACAAGGCAGAAATGTTCATTGATGAAGCACTGTTATAAACTTGTTCATTCACAACATCCTTCCTCACCATCTGACTCGATCCTGGAATTGAAAGCAACAGGCGACCAAATGAAACACTATAAAGCTTGATTTCTCTGAGTTTGAACATTGTTGGAATAACTTTGGAAAATGGAAGTACACAACAAAACCCACAGCAAATATCTAGTTTTTATATAGAAATGTTATATATTATATCTGTAACGACAACTAACTAAGTAAAATAAGAGGCAGATTTGCACAAAATGACATGTTCTCTTGAGAGGATAAAGCACCTTATACAATGAATGAACATTATTTTAGGTAATTTGAGTATCATACAAAATAAGGATTAAAAGGAGAAGGGTGAAAAAAGATCATTTACATCTTTAATTAGAAGATACACTTTGTTTCATTTGACTTGATTTGAGAATGACCTTCAGTCTGGTGCAATAAAGGATTGTCTGACAGAGATCAGACTAAACCTAGAATATTGTCATTATTGTAGTGTAGCGCATGTTCCTCCATTTTATAGAGAATCAGTACTGAAAGTAGCTGGATTAAAGGTTATGTCAGCTGGTAATAGGGCTCCAACTCAAAATATCATAGTAAAACTTTCCATTCAGATAATAGAACCTTGTTGTTGTTTAAAGTTATTCTATTAATTTCTGCTGATTATAACTTCAGGTCTCAAAGTACAGTTTCTCTCAGATGTTGGGGGTTGACTTTGAAGGATGGGGCACTTGCGGTGTATGAAAAAAAAAAGCAGGGCCTGGCCTCTGAAGCAGATGAGCCCAGGGGACAGCTCGACACGACATGCACAAACAACTTGTGTTGACCTTGGGGCTCTGGGCAAAAGGCCTTTAAGGTGTATGCGAAAGCCGCGCAGACAGCTCAAAAAAGAAGGGTCTGCTTTTGAAGTGAAGTGTGCAAGTGTGTGTGTTTGTTAGTATGTGGGTGCATGGAAGGGGGGGCTGCGTGCATTTTTCAAAAGCAACCAAGGATACCCATAGGCCTGAATTCTATGAGGCTCTTTGATATGGGCGTCTCAGAGTGTTTATAATTACAAACAAACCCGATCATGATTAAAACATTGCTACAGAGCACAGAGGTGGCCAGGGAGAACTGATCTGACCCTGTGTGTGTGTGTGTGTGTGTGTGTGTGTGTGTGCGTGTGTGTGCGTGTGTGTGTGTGTGTGAGCACAAGCTTGGTACCGCAGCAGCAACAGGGGTGGCCTTAAATCTCACGTTGACACCATCAACTGTCACCGACGTGAAGGCGAGCCGTAATGACACGCGATCAGCATGTCACACCTGGAAGGCTGACAGCCAACAGCGCTCGTGTCTCTCAGCATGTATATTATGTGATTGTGTGCGCAGGCGTGTGTGTCTATGCGTGTTTGCATCATGGCCGTGTTTCAAACAGAGCGTGTTTCAAAGGGAAGACTAATCCTCAGAAATGAGCCGTGAGATCAATATTCCCGTGTTTAATTGGATGCCGACTGATTTGGTTCAGAAATAGTCGGCACGACATCCCTCTGTCATGGCAATATAGGCCCACACGTCTGTCAATTTGAATCTGGAGGAAAGCGTGTAAGAAAAAGGGGAGTCAGACAGACGGGCAGACGGAGGACAGACAGAGAAAAGTAAAAAGAGTGGAATTGGGACTTGACTTCAAAGTGTTAGGACGTTATGATTGCTCCAGCCATTTAAGGAGAGGTTGGGGAGAGAGGAAAAACCTCAGGGGGTCGTCCCATCATCATATGCCCCACTTGCCGCTGTGATTTGGTGATTTTTGTCCGGAAGCCATGTTTTGAGAGGAGCAGGAGGGAGTTGGGGGGGGGGTTGAGAGAAAAGAGGGAGGGAAGACAAGGACAGAAGGAAAGGAGTCAGGAAAAAAAAAAGATGGGTGGGTGGCTGAGGAGTGTCCAGGACCACTGTCAAATGGTTGAGGTGTTACCATGGCGACTGTAATGAAGGGTCTCAGGACACCCTGGGGGGATGGAGGAGGAGGGGCCTTAGCAGGGGTAGAGGTGGGAGAAGGGAGAGTGATGGTAAAGAGGATGGGGGGGCAGAAATTGAAAGCTGGAGAGGGAGAAAAAGGCCTGCAGGCTTTTAATTTTTTTTTTTTTACGCTCAGACAAACTGACTATGTTGACACACATTATGCTACAATGCTGTCATGGAAATGTACTCTACGATGTGTTGTTAACATTCACAGATCACATAATTCTGTGTAAACTATTCCGAAAAAGCACAACTCTGATGTGCTAGCAGGGTTGACTACATTGAATTAGCAACAGCAAAATGAATAAAATCTACTGAATGTGTCATTTTGAGTAAAACAATCATTGTTCATGTGGTATGTACAACAATGTACAATGTGTTCAGACTGAAAACTGGATAAAGTCTTAGTTTACATGAAGAAACGATCTATAATCCCACATTATATTTCACATATGTAATATACATGACAGGTAAAAGACGACAAATACAAAGTGAAAATGTAAAAGTACAGACAGCCATTTTTTGCTATCTCAAATCTAAACGCTGCCTTTTCCGTCATAGCCAGCTCTCATTAATGGACTCGCATCATGTTTAATATCCAACCATTAGTAGGTCGTTCGCAGAATTACTTGTTGTAATTAAGACAAATTCTAGTCTCAAGTTCTAGTCTTTTAGAGTTTATTTTAAGAACCCCGCTCCTCCTGTTCTCACACCTATTACTTTTATACTTTTACTTTGTTTTCAAGGCTCTGACCTTTGCACACCATTGTTTGCTTATAATTTGGGAATCAAACTTAATCTAGATTCACAATAATTATTTGCTGTTTTCAATGCATCAAATTTTAAAAGTGAGTTTATATGATAAACAACTGTAGAAATTAGCAACTAAAATTACATTTAATCATTAAAAGTTTAACTGTGTCTAGCAGGTTGTTTATTATGATTTTCTTAATAAAAATCTATGTTTTTTCTAATAAGGGAGAAAAACAACTGAACTAAACAACAACTGAACTAAAGTAAGATGTGTGCTTGTATAAAGCATTATAAAAATGAATGTGTTGTCCTTAAAACACACAACTCTTTTTAGTGCTTGGTCAAAGAGGCACGAAGAGATTTACAGTAGCAAGTATAAAGTACAATTAAAATTATTATCAAGCTTAACTGAAAACTGATCTTAAACAGAATCAGATACAGTTTGTTCATTATGTTAATTATGCATGGAAACTGTCTATTGGGTCCATGAACTCTGGCTCAGGAGTTAAATGGGCCGTGGTCCTGCTGCTGGTGAGTTCCCACATGTCAAGAGCAGTAATATGTTTTAATGAGCCTGCTTTTCAGGGTGAGGGACTAAACTTCTAATTCTGGCATGTGCTGAAAAAGATGAAAAACCTCTGGCTTAAAATACACATGAAATCGGAGCCTCAAATTAAATTTACAGAGAAGCACATAGTTGTGCATCCTTTCTGAATATACTGTATCTTGTTGTAAGATCAGCAATTGTTACTTTACCCTGTGGTTTGACATTGTGATCAACAAATGTGTTAATCCTTTGATAATCAACAAAAAGTTTAACTTACTCTGACTGCAGAGTAGTGATCCAGAAAGATGATTCCATCGAAAAAATGAAACACTTACGCTTATCATCATAATGAATGCATACAGCTCTGATTTATAATTTACAATTTCAGCTGCAACAAACTTTTGATCAGCAATGAGATTTAACCCTCTGGCTTACAAACATTACATCAAGATTAACAAATATATGTGGGGAAAAAAAATCTTTTCAAGAAAATAAAAATATGCACATGAAATAACTTGCATTTTTATTTGATAAACTTGAATCAGATGTGCATTTAATGTTGCTTGTAAAGCCATCTAAGAGCCAATAATCTTGCCCTGGAGGTAATCTTTAGCTGAAGTCGAGCTGATCTCACTGTGTGGTCTCGGTAAAAGTCTCAACAGATCCACAAGGCTCTCTGCTGCCTGAGATACCTCATTGCTCATCGATAGAGTGATCAATACGTGGACATGTGGGTATTGACTAGGGTAATGATGATAGCTGTGCAACCACACAGCTACACACACACACACACACACACACACACACACAAACGCACACACACACATATATGGAAATACAGTATGTACACACACATACCACAGACTGGCTCGCACAAATAAACATACATGCAGTCTCACCAAACTGATCTCAAAAGGCAACTTGGGAGCAGAGATGGATTTAAGCAGAATGAAGGTACTTAGACTGTGTGCGCTTGTCTGCGTGAGTAAGTTTGTATGAACTGTCCAGGTACAGTGTAAGTGCGTGTGTGTGTGTGTGTGTGTGTGTGTGTGTGTGTGTGTGTGTGTGTGTGTGTGTTTGTCCAAGCGTGTGTCATAACAAATAAACAGCACTTCTCTTGTCAATGGTTATTATGGACTTTCCAAGGCACCTCTTTACTTGCTCTTTAGTGACCCTGACATGACAGTGAGTGACATTCATCGACTAGCTGACCCAGACTGACTTAGACCAGAAGACAGACAATTTGACTCCATCACTAGTTTTTTTTTTAACTTTGATTTACTTACACTGCAGTTGTGACAAAAGAAAATATTAAGTCCTGCTATTTGAGAGGTCACTTAAAGGACTTGGCTTTGACTGTGAGTTTGAACCAAAAAATAGGTCAGGGGTCTGTTTTTGGCAGGTCTCCACTGGACAAAAGTAGCAATATATTTTAATGAGCTCCAGCCCTGTGATAAAAGATTAAATTACTCATTTCTGTGATGAAAAAAAAAGTCTAGAGACCTCTGCCCAGACTTAGGTCAAATAGGATTGAGTTTTAGAGCGTGTTTTGATCCATCTGAACTAAACAGAGCAAAGCTTCTGGCACTATCTACTGAGGAGGAATACTGTTTGAAATGAATTAAACAGATTAACTCTTTCTTCACCACTCTTCCAAAAGCAACATGCTCGTGTTGTGACTAAAAGGATTTTAATGAAGAAATGGAATCCAAACGACTTTTCCAATCAGGTTCAAACAACCTTAAAAATGATTTGAAATCAGTGTTTCACCCAGGTGTGAAAAATCTAATTTTGAGGAAAAATAGAGACATACAGACAACCAGGGAAAATGGAACATATTTTTAAGATGCAAAAGGTGTGTATTGATCACCAATCAGGAAATCCCCTCACAGCAAAGAGGAAGGCACCTTAATTCATTAAAATAATCTTGGCATGTCTTGATGTTGGTTTGAGCCGTGACACACATCAAGGCATTGTTCAGGGAGACCCAATAAAAGCAACATTGACTTAACAGGCAATTGTGTCTGTCTTGCTGCGAGCGCACTCTTAGTCACGGACAGTGAGTTTATTGGGCGGATCAGTGTCAGGAGCACATGCACATACACGCGCGCACACACACACGCACACACACACACCGGTTTTAATAAGCCCACACTTTAATTTAGGCCCCGTCACTACAATGAGGCTTCCAACATCAGACAGCAAATTGTTCTTGTTCAATGAAAAAAAAACATCCTGTCTTCTTGTCTGGAAAGAACGACTGGCGGACAAAACAAAAGGAAGAGGAGTGTGGGAGGGAAGGGGGGGACAGTGAGTGTGCAGTCATGTGTGTGTGGATGAGGGCATTGGTTTGTGTGTGTGTGTGTGTGTGTGTGTGTGCGTGTGTGTGTGTGCAGTGTGTGTGTCTGCAGTGTGTGTAGATGGATCGGGGC
>OMLP01001719.1:0-12644 GCA_900302685.1 Spondyliosoma cantharus
CTTTGATTGAAAGGAAATCTGGGTTGTTTTATAGCAGACAACAGTCGGAGAGAGCCGTTCCTCCAGAGCAGAGGTTTGTCAGACCGTGAGGCACGCCTCCCACGGGGGATTCAACGTGGAGGGGGGAGACTTGGTGCAAAAAGAGACTGAAGTGAAAGAGACAGATGCATAACGGCGTTCTAAAAACAACAGGACGTTAGTTATTGTAATTCCGCCCGCTGATTTGAACCCCTCATCAACACAGTTAACAGCTGTGACACACGGCTCATGGAGGCAATTAAAATACTTAAAAACCCTGAATGCCTGAGTGTCGCAGTTTGCGTCTAATAAAGTAAAATAAAGAGAGTGGTGAATAAATGTCCACAAAGACTAAGAAATAATAGAAAAGAGACCCTCCCTATAACTCCAGACTGAGAATCGTCACATTTTTTGTTGCGGGTACATCCATCGTATGTTGCAGACATCCAAGATGAGTTGCGATGTAGAAGGAAAGATTTGTGGGTCCAATATTATTTTTAGTGTTATTTTTGTCATACTGTGTTATTTAAGTGTACTCATTTCTATATGACAGTCGATGAGAGAAATCCTCTACATTGATTAAGCAGGCGTTGATTAACAGATCCTTGCGATTAAATCATCTGTTACGTGTTGAGGACAAACACAGATCCCTTTGATTAAAACTCAGCTGTGTGAGGAGTCGCGTCTGAATCTCAGCTTCTCATCCTTTTACCTCGGAAAGCCTTCAGTTAGCATTTTGCCTTGAAATGGTTGCGTATTCAGCCCATGCAAATCTACTCAGACTTAAATTAATTATTTTCTCTTCCTCAGTATGGCGTGGTGGGCAAAGGGGATGCAGATGTCTCGATTCTGCCTGAGTGGGCACCCACCCACAGACCCTGGTATTAAAAAATGCTATCTGTATGCGGACACTAAAGTTGTTAAAAGTACTGATTCTACGTGTTTAAAGCGATTCAATATATGCATTTGATAGTGTTGAAAATACCAGAGCTATAAAAAAAAAAAGTGAACTTTCAAATAAAAAAACAGATCAACAACCAGATTTTCAACCCAAGGCTGTGCAAATAATAACGTTACTCCAAATGTTGGTGTTGATTTGTGTTCAGGAACTTTTTCTGCACCAGCAGTCTGTGCAGGTTGATACTGAAAAAAGAAAAAAAAAAACTATCCTGTTTTGTGTGCTCATGACTTTTTGTCCCTTTTTACCTTGGTATCTGAAGAGGTATCGAGTATCATTTCTTTTTTTTTTATTAGTGTTGTATCAAAGTTTAAAGTTCTGGTACTATGACAACCTTATCTGGATAAGGGAAGGTGCACGTTATCTGTAAGGTGTAAACACGTCATGATTTGAACGATGAATGATGCATTTGATTGGATATGCCTGCCCAAGTCTGGACGTAGTCTGGCTGTTTTTGGATCTTAGGTAGTCGATACAACAAAGTGGTATCCGCACACAGCGTATAATTGCTTCTAGTTAACATAAAATACAGGTTGTTGTTCAAATTCAGAGTGAAAAAATAAAATAAAGACAAACACCGCTAATTGCTGATTATACTGTTATAGGTTTATGAAAGCACCAATAGATGTGTTATTCAACAGAGCTGTGCGAAAAATGAAAGCAACACCGGTGCAGAATTTACAGAAGCAGACAAGTAATTTAAAATTTGCAGTAGACAGTGTTTCATAAGTTCATAAAGCTTCCCTTGATGCAACAACTCGTAAAATGTGTGATTTTTGTGATGTGTGAAGTCTGGGGCTACTCAGGGGAAGGTTTTGCTATTGAGGACAGAAAGCAACAGAGGGCAAAGTGAGGATTTATTACTATTTGGAATATGTTTCCAGATACATAACCCACTTTAAGATACAGGTTGTTGTTTGCATTTAGGAAGAGAAATACAGAGGCATCCCTCCAATACTGATAATACTCTAATCAGTAAAGTCTGTGCTATGAAAGCACTAAAAGATGAGTTATTCAACAGAACTGTGTGAAAAATGAAAGCAACACAGGTGCCAAATTTAAAAGCGAGGACAAATAACTAAGAATTGGTTGTAGACTGCATTTCATAAACTTTGACAAAGCCTCCTCCGACACAGCAACTCACAAAACGTATGATTTTTTTAAGGGAGTCTGGGGAGTGGCCACGACCTCCAAATTCCTCAGGTGCAGGTTTTGCTTTTGAGGACAGAGATCTGATCTCGATCGAACAAGTTAAAAACACATTAAAAAATACCAGGGATAACCACAAAGGCAAGATCAGATTTTTTTATTTTTCAGATCACTTATCTGGATACAGAGTCTGATTTGATACCAAGTGCCAGAATTTGAAAAACACCTGTTCCCATGTAAAAAGAAAACTTAGTGTCATTTTTTTAACATTTTGTTTATCTAATTTGACTTAATTTGATTTAATTTAACCAGGAATAGTCTCACTGAGATTGTGGTCAAAGCAGCAGCACAGCTACAGCCATGAACCAAACATATAACAATTAAATTGAAGAGAGATGACAAATTCCTGAGACAAAACCTTTAAAACATTTTCAGTCAGTTGTCGTTTTAGCCCCAAGATTCAGACTTTTGTACATGATCTACGCTGAGGAAGCAGCGTACATTAAAATGCTCTGTTACCAAATTCAGCACAGACTTCAGGGACAGTTAGAAGACATAAATCTTCGTAGTGAAGGCCGTAACTTTCCATGCTTTGTTGAAAGATGTGGTCCTGTAGGTTGGAAGGAACCGAGACCGAGAATAGTCTCCGTTATAAGAATATGCCAGTGTTTCAGATATACTCTTAGAGTTGATTAACAAAACGGTTTGTTTCTGTTTGTTTTCTTACAATTTATTTTGATACTCATTTGGATAAAATGAGTCGCATATGTGAATGTATGTTCTGTGCTGCCCTGTGAGACGGGAGATGTAGCCGACACTGGATAAACAGGGACCTGCTGCGTTCAAGGTTGACGACGACAGCTACTGTTGTTTTTGTTGCCTTTGAAAAAAAAATGTCACCGTCGTGCCATTCCTGCACGAACGCCATCTGTTTGTGTGTGAAAGACAGATATTTGTTCTGGTCAGATTCTGCAGGCTGAAGCTATGGTATTATAACTGAGTTTCAATTCAACACGTGTCATTGAAATTAATTAGATTGTATTATTTTTTTAAATATTATTCATCGGGTAAGTTTAATAGATTCAGACTGTTCAAGTAGTCTGCCTCAGAGTTTGCCTCTCTCTTCATGTGTGGACATATTAGATGCCACAAGGTCATAATTGGTACTCACATCAGCCTTTTATCTCCGTCGTTATCAACTGTAGTTTTGTGGAAATCGTGTAAAAGTTTTGATGTAAATGGTGAGAGTGAAAACTTTTCTGTGCCACAGGTCAACCATTGATTTAGTGGAACAAAAGCAGGTACAGACAATGAGCTTTTGTGTCTCCAAAACTGACATTAACAGTTATTTCAGACTATACACACACGGTTCAACTGCTTCCTTTACAACAAGCCAGCAACAAACTTTTCTCTATTAGTGTCTACCCTCCAAACAATGCCTCGTGTCATGGACAAATCTTTGTTTCTCCACACTTTTAGAACAATTTTAGATCTTTTGTAACTTCTCGACAGCCTCAACTTATCACAAGGGTTTTCTCATAGTTTGACACACATCTGTGGTCATTTCTCGTCCTCTTTACGGCTCAGGTATGACAGCTGCCAGCAGGGAGCACAGGGGGAGCCCAGGTACTCCGACATGGTGAACCTGATGAAGCTGGAGGAGCAGCTGAGCCCTGCGTCCAGAGGTTATCCGACCAGCTGCAGCCAGGAGGGCGATGAGGACACCACATCAGTGGCCTCTGACCGCTCGGACGAGACCTTCGACATGGCCAAGGGAAACCTGTCGCTGCTGGAGAAGGCCATCGCCCTGGAATCAGAGAGGGCGAAGGTCATGAGGGACCGAATGGCTTCAGAGCACACTTTTCCCCGCCGGGATCACCATCATCATCATCGTGGCCACGGCGAGCACAGCCCAAGGCTGAGCGGCGGCGGCGAGGAACGCAAGTCCAGGATGCACCACGACGGGTTGAAGAGGGCTTACTACCCTAAAGGTAGGCAGCAGAAACCCACACACTGACCCTCACTGGGTCATTATTGATCGCTGTTAAGACTAAATGTTGATTCTATATGTTTATTTACTATGGACGCTGTGGAAAATCTGTCGCTCAAAAAGTCTCCTGAGCAGCACCAACTTAACTCTGTCTCACGTCTTTGGTATCACATATTGTATTATAGATTTTCTGGACACAATTTCAGGGTATGAAAGTTCTAATATTTGCTGTGTTTTGAGGTCTTCCCTATAGCATAAAACATCGGTCATAGGTTTAGGAAAACGTTGTGGTTTGGGTTAAATAGCCTACGTTATCATTGTAACTTAAGTTACATCAAGTATGTGACGTAAGTAAAAAACGTCACATTGAGTAAATAACTTTTGACTTTTGTTTTTTGACAAATGAACAGTGCTCTTCTGGCCTAAAGTCTTGTGTTTGTTTCACCCATTCGCCAACTTGTCCTCATTATGTGGACTTTGTCTCTCTTTATACTCCATTACCTGAATTTCTCCTTTGCTTTCGTAATAATAACTATGACCACTAGAGGTCGCTAGCTAGCACTTGTACCAGACTGTCATTGTACAGCCCAATTTGGTTAGGTTAGGGCAAGAAATGCCTTGACTTGGTTTAGGAAAACATCCTGATTTGGGTTTAAATAGGTATGTGAGTAACTTATGTTTGTCACACACATTAACTACGTTAGTAATTTGAAATAACTCACCACTGACTTCTTGTTTCACAAGGGACAGGAACAGCAGTCTTACCCATAACCCATCTGGACACAATGGGTGGGGTCAGGTTCTGTCATGTCAGTTGTCATGGTGCTTTTGAGTTCTTTAAGTGAAAATATATGTGTAAAAAAAGACAAATATAACTGCCAATTTAGCTATAGGATATATACCAGCTATTAAACTACAAATCTTCCCAGGGAAAGTCAAACTGTAAGGTGAAAAACAATTAAATCTGTTTGTTCTCTATAAAAAATGCTCTTGAAAACTCAAGTGTTTGAATGTTATTCACAGAATAGTCTTCTGATCATGCTTCCTCTCCAAATTGTGCCAATTTTGCATCACTTCTTTGCATCACTTTTGACCTGAATCTGCTTTTACTCCAGAAATCTGACCCCAGGTCAGCAGGGAGGAAGTTTATCTTGTCTGCCTGACTTACTGTAACCCTCAACACTGCGGCAGCCAGAGGCTACGAGTGCTGTAGCAGAAAAAAACCCACATAAGTGTAACTTTAAAGTGAGTCTTTTTCCTCCCTGATTCAAACGTTCCTGTGCCCACTGCTGGGTTGACTGAGCTTTCTGACCCCTGGGCCCTTAAAACCTGTTAAAATCCCATTGTGTTGTTTCAGAAACACTGTACATGGCCGCCGAAGAGATAATGGGTACTCATTTTCTGCATTCAGGACCAACACAGGTTTTTTTGTTTTTTTTTTGCAGATGCATGGTTTTCCTCTGACAGCAGCTTATGTTGTTAAAATAGGCCGGTGTGGGAACATCAGACGGCCGACTTGTCAGGCATGAGTAATGGCAATCTGCACGGCCCGTTAGGAGAGCAAATCCATCTGCGGGACACTATCTGCGGCCTATTTCTCTATATCTACTCAAATACAAGCCCACCGCCGCTGGGAGGGAGTCGGAGCTGTGCAGTCATCAGCCGCACCATAGACTCAGATGGGTTTCAGACTGCTTCATTAGCCAGGAAGATGCTTTTGTTAGCCCACGGGAAGTTAATATTAGTCCACAGGGAAGAGTCTGACCAAAGACAGTGCACTCAGGACAACTTCTGGCCCAGAGCTGACCCAAGTGCTGCTAACTGGAGCTGATTCTCATGCTAATATGAGCAAATATGCACCCCTAAAACTGCAGCATGTTATTTTGTTTTAGGTCATTCATTCAGCCTGACAATGTGCTCATGGAAGCTGACTTCTTGTCGGAAGGGGGCAAATTAATAGTCTAGAGAATGATGGGTCCCTCCCATGCAAGATCTAGTGTCTGCTAGGAACAGTTAATATGTTTAATATGTTTCTTTCTTGATGATCAAATAAATATGTTGATTTAATAGTTGTAATTTCGACTAACAACAACTTGTACTGCTGCACATATCTTGTCTGTGGTTGTTGCAATTTTCTGTCACAATCTTTCAGGAGTGTGGCTAGGGTAACTGGCTAGCTAGCTATGTGGAAAGATGATGTACCCACTCTTAAAGAGACAGGGTCATTGTGAAGTAGGAAGCATGCATTGACTCACGGACGAGAGGCTCGTGGTTGCGACAGCACGTCCACTCTGGCTGGCCTGGCATCTCATCCATGAATCGATGCATGCTTCTTTCTGTGGCGATTCGGTCAGGAGGTATAATTTTGTACAAAGGAAATAGTTCCTCCATTGAACTGCCTCGAACAAGGTCTGTGAAAATTGGCACCAACAAAACAATCAAGATGGATAAATAGCACACCAGGTCAGAGGAGTAATATGTATTTTGGAATCTGGGGTGAACCGTCCCTCTTGTCCTAGACCTCTGTTTGGCCAATTGGTTTCTTCAACCACCCGAAACAGCTATCAGTGGGTACATCAGACCTGGGCGGCAATCCAGAGATCTAGACCCAGACTAATCGCCACGTCTCGAACCCATTTAAGGGCCAGACCCGGCTCAGATTCGGTCCTTTAATGCCAGAAAACAGGCAACACTCAGTTGCTGGTTAGACTCAACCCCACCTCTGTCTTATTTCCTTCTCACTTCTCTTTACTTTTCTAGATTCTTCCAGAGGTGAGAAGAAGGAGAGTAAGTGTCCGACGCCGGGTTGTGACGGTACCGGTCATGTGACGGGTCTGTACCCGCACCACCGCAGCCTGTCCGGGTGTCCTCACAAAGACCGAGTCCCGCCTGAGAGTAGGTCCACTGCCTGAATGCCATGCTGCACTGAAAACACACCCAGCTTTAAAAAAAATAAACAGTCAAACTGATAACAGTCTGACAAGTCATTTCAGATAATGTAGCACTTCAAGTCTGATGTTGTGGGTTGTGATTTTAATTACAAGATAATTTCTCAGAGGTGCTTTTGAAGCGGAAATCAGATTATTGGTTGAGTTAAACCTCAGCTGGGGGAGCTTCAGACCGTTGAGCTAATTAGCAAAGTTGGCTAACTGCTAACATGAAATGGCAAAGGAGGAACTAATACAACGTTTGAAGTTTAGCGTGTTAGCTAACGTTAATTTCAATTGAATTTCCGGTTTTAGCAGACTTAGACAAGTTATTAGTTGTCAGTAGAAGCTAATTTCATGGCAGTTTCTTTGTTCTGAGTTGGAGATATTGGGTATTCTTAGCATAAAACACCACAGATGCCTCAATGAAACATTGGAAAATGTCTGTGGACAATCCATTACTGGCAGTAACATAAAAGAAAATCCAATGTTAACTCCAATTAGTTTGATTTGGCTAATTAAAGGGGCTCTGTGTAGCAATCCGTAGCCATTTTCATGTATTAACCACTTGTTTGTTGGCCACATGTGAGCTGGTTGTCACATCATGCGAAAAATTAAACCTTCCTCATCTCTCTCTGTTGCTTAAACAAGCCTGTGGACAATTGTTGAGTTGTTTCTCTGTGAAGGACTCGGGGTCGTATTTTCCGCGACGGTACAAAGGACATGACTTTGTGCACATTCTCGAGGGCCTCGTCTCAGTGCCTCGCTCCGTTCTGCTAACAAAGAGCAAAATGTAGCTAATGTTAGTTTTAGAAATGGAGTCCACTAACAGAAACTAATGATAAGCTTCAATGACACCACAGAAGTTCCAAAGAGCCACTTTAAATGGAGTTAAACTCTGTCTTTATTTGGTTTTACCTGTTAAACTTTGACAGCTAAATAATACAGTAAAGGTATCTGATTTCAGCTTTTGTTCGTCTACAAATCTACCAAAAGTGGCTACTGCTATATCTTGGAATAATGCACCCAAGATGGAAAGACCTTGAGGGCTTTCCATTCTTCCTGGTGTGTGTGAATGCAGCTCCGACCCCTGAGGTTTAATTTGATCAGATTAATCAGAGTATTATTGCCTCTGAGAAATGTTTGTAGCTCCGAAACCTTCCTTGAGATCTTTATTTAAATCCACCTAAAAATGAAATGAAAAAATCTGCCCACACCTTATTATCTGACAGTATTTAAAACATGTAGTGTCACAGCTGCCATAAATTCATGTCAACCTATTAGTTTGTAAAATACATCACCGACTTCATAATCAAATCTCACTTATATTTACTGGTCAGACAGGATGATAAAACTCAGTTTCTAAAGCACACAAGTGGGATAATCTCAACATTCTCTTCTTTCTAAAAAAGAATATGGTTTTAAGAATTGATACTGACTTTAAATGACTTGTTAGACCGATTGTGAAGCAGTGAACGCTGGACAATGTTGGGCATGTTATCTGTCCACCATCATGCATCCGTCCTGCATGACTCTATATTTGTGTGTTGTTGCTCTGGGTTTGACTTGGTGAAAGCTACAGCTGGAGCCGAGGTTTTGCTGCTCATTATCAATAAGTTATATGAAATGTTTTAAATCAGAATTTAAGCGTGTGACAAAACATGTTCGGACCACAGGTGGTTCTGTCATCTTTGTGATCATTCGCTGGTCGCAGCAAATCATTGATGAGGTTGAGAGCTTCAAAGACTACTGAACTACCGAATACAGTTTCACTTCTAGTGCACATGATTTTAATTTTCTTTAGAATCGTGTCCATGCAAAAGTCATGTACATTACACATTGAGTTGGTTTTGCACGGTCTTCATGGCACAAAGAGTTGGTCGTCTCATACAAATAGAGTATTTTTGTTTTGCTTTAGCTTCTGTGTCCTCCTTTACTTTCTTTTCTTCCTCCTCATCACACCTGCCTGATGTCTGGTTTTGGTATCTGTGTTGCTGATGTAACGTGAACAGCATGAACAATCAGTTAAATCCGCCTGCCGCTGCCTGCAAAGACTCACAAAACGAC
The DNA here is from genome assembly GCA_900302685.1 of Spondyliosoma cantharus. NCBI lineage: Eukaryota > Metazoa > Chordata > Actinopteri > Spariformes > Sparidae > Spondyliosoma > Spondyliosoma cantharus. The sequence continues at coordinate 9,110 of OMLP01001719.1, forward strand.
CTGCATGAGAACACCTCCGAACATCCAAACCTGCTCTATCGCGAAACACTAAACTCACAGGTAACATGTTACATTATATTAGATCAAACTTAAAGGGTGACTCCAGCAATTTGACACATTAAAGTATGAAATAAGTAGTTTAAAGCTTTTTGTGGCTCCCATTTTGTAAAAAGTGAAGTTCCTGTGTCTTATTTTCTTGCGGAAATATGGTGGGCGGTGCCTGCTCAGGCCTGTGAGAGTCGTCCTATCAGAGCAGACTGTTTTTTTTGGGAGGGGGGCCTTAAAGAGACAGAAGTGTTCACATAGAGGACAAATTGGGGTGTAGCAGCAATGGAAAGTGAGCAAAAATAATGTGTTTTAAAGTAAAAGAATGAACCTGAAAATTAGCTACACGTGGGACTTACAAAATATGAAACATTACCCAGTATAAGAGTATAGTGGTGTAGACACATATACACTTATAAACATAGTAGGTTCGGGTGCAATTACCTCTGTTGTAACACAACATTTAGTTTGCAAACTCATAAACTCCTGTATATTCATCACGCCACACGTTCTTCCTGTACCATCTGCAGAGTCATCAGTAGATTCTAACAGTGCATGACAAACTCTTGCTTCTCGTCTCATGAAATTTCATGAAATGAGCGCAGTGATCAAAATGCAAATGAGACTCTTGTTTCCCCAGCAGGAAATGATTACATGTAGCAAGAAATTACTAGAAAGAGAGAGCTGCTCACGAGGGCAACTTAAATGTTTTCGCAACTTGTGCCAAAAACTTTTCGACTATGAGAGATGTTTATCTTCTGATACTGTAGAACCAGAACCTGAAGGTTCATAGATAAAGTTCAGTTTAAACTACCTAAGAGAGCTGATTTATGGGACCTACAGGTGATACTGACACGTAATCCTTCCACGCTTGGGTTGGTCATAACACTGAATCTTTGTTGTTGTGTTCATTCTCATCTTTTGAAAGTCACTGGTCCGTGTGCATGCCTAACCGTCGTAGCTGAGCGCTTAGTAACTCTCCTGTCTGCTCCTAACCCTCACTGTCTTTCTCACCTTCTCCTGTCTGTCAAAGTCCTTGCCATGTATGAAAATGTTTTAAAGTGCCCCACTCCTGGCTGCTCTGGACGGGGTCATGTCAATAGCAACAGGAACTCGCATCGCAGGTGAGTGAGCGTCCTTCAGCCGGGCCGCTAACAGCTGAATAACACCGCCGACATGTCAATGTGGCACATTTACAGTACAGATACTGTGATACTGTAGTTGACCATTTGCTGACTGGTAGCCACATCTCCAGGTTGTCACATTTACTCATGTTTATTTTGCTGTGACTCACGGATCACTGTAAGAATTACCTCACACTGTTTTCTGAAAATGAAACATGATTCAGCAACAGCATTCCTCAGCAAGTCTCAAGACAAGTTCCAAGTCTTCATTAGGAAATCCCAAGTCAGTTGCAGGTCTTTTAGTCGCTGAATGTCGACCATCTCTCCTGAGATGTACTTGCTTTTGTACAAACATGAGTTCCTGTAGACAATGGAATTGTTCACATACTCGCTTATGTACCACATGAGGATTCGCCTAGAGGGCATGCCAGAGACCTCACACCGTACAGAGCTACGTGTAAAACGTATTATTTTATGGAAAGTTGGTTTCAGTGGAGTGTTTTTTTATAAAATCATTTAGCCAACTCAGGCGTCTGCTGACTAGTGGACAAAACATTTCATTGCGACTAGGCGATCTCGGACTGTCACTGGTCTTTCACCAGCTATTTTGACAAGCATGGTTTTCACCTTTCAGAGAAAATGACACATTGTACAGATAAGGACTTCAGATGGTCCCATTTCCTGAGTTGGGCAGTCATTCCTCAGAATTCGGTGTGTTCATACGCGTCATGTCGGAGCAAAGGAAACCATACAATGACTAAACAACATCTGACTTAAACACCTGGTAAAAGTTTATTGGTGTGAAGTTGACATTTCTGAACAGTTACGTTGTTCTTCTGGTTTTAGAATAAGAGGACAAACCCAACCGTTCACATCAGGTTACTACTGGAAGTCTCTAGTTTTACACGTAACCTCTTAGACGCGAGATCTGCGCTTGTTTTTCTGTTTGTTTTTTTTGCCCACTAATGTAACAATTTCTGTCCTAATGAAGCTGATACATAAATACAAATAATTGACATATTTTTGTTCGTAGAAACAAACTACTCTGATTCTGTTATCATCATTCAAAACACTGGAACATTCCCTCCATCAGCTCCATGTGGGACAGGGGCTTAAATTAAAATCGTCCATGTTTGAACTGAAGGTGTGCCTGCGTCACATCAGCAGTTCAGCTGTTTAACAGGCAGAGCAGAGCATCACATGCAGGCAGCAAACACACGTTCACATATACACACACACACACACACGCACACGCATATTTTTGTGTTATGTAATGTGATTAGGATTCACACTCATTTTCTCACACATAGGTAGAGCCTCATATCTCAGACATACACACAGCTTCATGCACACAAACTCCGGAACACACATTCGCATATCTGCACACACACACTCTCTCTCTCTCTCTCTTTCACACACACACACGCGCGCGCACGCACACACACAGTAAGACACTTACAAATTAGCTCACAGACAGCAGCACACGTGCGCTGGCAGACAGAGAGGCGCACACACACACTCGCTCAGACGTGGCTGCAGGGTGTGTTATGTAGCACAGCTCCGCTGGGAGAGGAAACAAAGCACGAGCTACCTAGCTTAGCCACTGTTAGCTACCGGCTCACACAGCTTTCATGTCTGGCAGTCACCATGGAAACGCCTCCATAGCAGCAGCAGCAGCCATCGTGCTGATCTGTCACACACTCCGTACACACTCCTATCATCCTTAAAAATTGTGTTTGTTGGCATTACGAATATTCCTCTCCTTCTGTGTATGACGCGATGAGGATTTGCCTGGAGTGACGCGCAGGCGGAGGAGCAGCAAGTTTCGGTTTTAGAATTCAAACTGTCTTTCAGCCGATTGGCTTCTCCCTTTCCCCTTAAATTCACACCAGAAACACCATGCCAGCGACCCATAAACTGTGCGTGAATGACTGTCCGTCCAATCAACACCAGCTTTATTTAGATGCCAGTGAGAAACTGTCCTCACCAGAGATAACATGGAAATCAGGTTCACAGGCCAAACCTATAGCTCAAACAGTTGTGAATCAGCCAGTCAGTAAACCAGTCAACGTTAGAGTTTGTAAACCAGTTAGTCACAAACTGTCAGTCAGTGAACCAGTAATGCAGTCATCATGAAGTAGGCCATTTAAAATCCATAATTCATTCTGAACTGCTGTTACTGACAGCTGAACCACTCTTCATTCAGAGCCAGATGCTGTGTGTGTGTGTGTGTTAGTTTGTGTGTGTTCAGTACAGTATGTAACCAGGCCGTGTGCTCTCTCTCCCCCCTCCTCCTCCAGTCTGTCCGGCTGTCCCATTGCTGCCGCAGAGAAGATGGCGAAGGTCCACGAGAAGAGCCACTCGAC
>OMLP01001723.1:0-12875 GCA_900302685.1 Spondyliosoma cantharus
GCACTGAAATCGTCATATCAAGCTGCAAGCAGGATTCTTGTCACATCTATGACACAACAACAAAAGGCAACAGAGTGCTCACTTAGAGTGGTGTGGATTTTGGGTAAGCACAAGAAGCCATTCTCAGATGCAGAAATAATGCATGACGTGATTTGTTTGAAGGCAAACAAAAAGAGGAAATATTCAACTATGTATTTTAATTTGTCTCAAAATGGAAATGACATTTTATTTTGGTTCATATTTTTGTTGTCCTTTTTGAATGAAAAGGACATTTTGTTTTGAATATTACAGTATTATTGCATGTGGCCTGACCGACCTCAATACATGGACCTTGAGTCATTGAAAAAAATCTTTGTGGCCCTTTTGAGATTTGTATTTGAGTACCCCAGTTATAGACTGTGTTCTAACAGACGCATACTTCACGATTACAAACAGGAGAAGCCAGTCTACAACCTTTTGAACCTCCATCATACCATCAGGATAATCGTGAATATCCTCACAGTTGACTTGGAAAAAAACTGTCTAGCTCAATAACATTTAGTCTTATACTGATTTTGAAGGGGAGGCTGCACCCTTCTGCTCATAACAAAACCTCAAGCCTGTCACCATGGCTGAAGTTTGGTTTGTATGTTGATTCCCCACAAAATTCAAATCAGATGTGTGTAGATTCTAAGGATTAAAGAACAATATGGAGATGAGGTCTCAGCTATTTATCCCTTACTGCATCTGTTTGAATATAATTTTAAAAAAGGGCCACCAATGCGATTCCAGCATATTTCATATCATGAATCGCAATTATACTATTCAAAATTAGTGAAGGATATTTGGATATGGGTTTATATATTTTGCCCAACAGTATATATGCTGCTTTAATGGTTTTACTCATGGAGAGTTATGTGTGTCTAAGTTCTGAATAAATGGTTGTGTTTGAGATACGGTTTCAGCTCAGCTTTGGGGCTATAAAGAATAGAATAACTAATTTTGAGTAGTATATTTGGATCAGGATAATTGTGTTGTGATTGTCGCCATTTCTTATCGTCCCACGCCTGCTGTACACTGACTAAAAGAAACTCTGAATAGTTATTGATGGGTTTCCTTTTCAGGTGAATGATAACGGTGCCACGCTGTATGAGAACCCATTCAGCTGGAACAAGATTGCCAATATGCTGTATGTAGAATCTCCTGCAGGAGTGGGATATTCCTACTCTGATGACAAAAACTACACTACCGATGATGACCAGGTGAGTTCAGACTCCATTTTGAGAAGTAGAGTTTAGAAGCAACCTTTCAATTTCACTTGTTCTTCCTTCAGGTCGCTGAGGATAACTACAGAGCCCTGCAGAGTTTCTTTGCCAAGTTCCCCAAGTTTGCTCAAAATGACTTCTTTATCTTTGGGGAAAGTTACGGTGGAATTTATGCACCAACCCTCAGCCTCCGTGTGGCTACTGGAGCTGCAACCATCAACTTCAAGGTGAGATGCTTCACATGCAGCTTATCTTGAGCCTTAGATGGACACCACCAGAAAGCAGTTTGATGACTAAAGAGTTGTTATTTAACCTTCAGGAAAAGACATTTGCAGTAAAGTGGTGTGATTATATTAAGTACATTTTGTTTTCAGGGCTTTGCAGTGGGAAATGGCATCACCAGCTTTGCTCTCAATCAGCAATCTTTGATATACTTCGGTTACTACCACGGCCTCTTTGGAGAAGAGTAAGTGGCACTTTGTGGTGGAGGAAGCTTGTTTGCCTTGGAAAGCTGTGCCATTACATTCAAGTGTTTTCTCCCAGTTTTGTGGCTCAGGAAGTAGAGTGGGCAGTCTAGTAATCAGAAGGTCGCTGGTCCGAATCCCCAGCTGTCCAAGTTGCATGTCGATGTCTTTGAGCAAGATACTGATCCCCAAATTCAGTGTGTGAATGTGACAAGTGTTGTAAAGTGCTTTGAGCGGTCTGTAGACTGGAAAGGTACTATAGAAATGCAAGTCCATTCAGCAATGATTTTGTGACTGATCAGCATCAATATACAGACAATTAAGTATCGTGAACAAGCCAAGAAGTAAAACTATAATCTTATACATATTATTCATATAGTTAATGGAGTGATTGTCATTTTTAAACCTGTGTTTCATGTGCAGTTTGTGGCGTGATCTGAATATAAATTGCTGTGACAAGGGAAGCTGTAACTTCTACAACTCCAGCTCAGAGACCTGCAGGACTCTGGTACATGTGCACTTTTACTTTAGGATTCAGCGGGACTTTCTGGTCTTACTCATGAAGTCATTAAATTGAATTTCTTCCTTGTCTCCCTTCAGGTGGTTGTGGCCTTTGGTATTGTGTATAACGGTGGACTTAATGAGTATGCCCTGTACTTGAATTGTGAGGGTGTCAGGGGATCCCACAAAGGCTATGAGAGGACCATGACTCACCTGTTTAAGAACTACAGGAAACAATGGCTCACTCACAAAGTGAGTTTCCCTCCACAAACGAGTGCTGCATGCACCTGTGCACCGTGTTCTCATTTTCTTGTTGATGCTAAAAATCTTGACTAAAGTTTTCAGATGAAGTGCCTTCCTTGGTGTCTCTGGGTATAGTCCCTCCCTGCCTCAACAGCACTGCTCAGATGAACTGGCTGAACAGAGGCGATGTGAGGAAAGCCTTACACATACCAGACACACTGCCACCATGGGACCTGTGCAGGTATGTTACAGCAAAATAATGTAGTCAGATGAAAGTGATGTTTGGTAGTGGTCGACAAGCAGTGTGATGTTTTGAGACATAATGTTGCAAAATAACAATATGGCTTATTTGCTACTGCAAGCAACAGTACAAGGTAATAACTACATGTCTTTAAGTCTGATATTGATCTTTGTAGTCTAAAACCTCAGACAATACTGGAGTGAAGAGAGTGTTTTTAGGTTCACTATCTAGCTAAGTTGGAGATCTTTACAACAATCTGAACAACAGGAACACAAACATCTGTCATTTGTTAGAATTATTTCCATTTTCATAATCTGTTACTTCCCCCAACTAACTTTTAAAAGTCAAAGACTGGGCAAGAATAACTTCACTCAGCAGTGTCATTTCCTTCAGTTGCATGTTGGGCTGATAATTCTTGAGCGTGCGGTTGGAGATGTTGTGTAATTTCAATCTATTCTGAAACATTAGCCTGATAAAGAAACCACGATCATGTTCTGGGTTATTGGATTATTTCACAATCAGAATATTGATGAATTCATATGTAGTATACTTTATTGATCGCCATGGTTGGTTTCTTTCTAGAATATAAAATTTAACACTGTAGATATACATAAGATTCAAATGGAGAAAGATATTATGACAAAAGTAAGGATAAAATGTATAAAGTACTGAAATATATAAAATTGCTTGATGCTAGCATTGGTAGAAAAAAAGTCTGTCTGCTGTTTTTACAATTACTAAAGGAGAAACGTATACCTACCACGTGTTGTACGAAAAGGAAGATTTGATGCCTAAAGAGACTGTAGACTGTTCTATGCTGTGACAATATGATCTAAATCTAATGATACAAAAGGTGTGTGGAATCTTCACATTTGTGCTTTGATAACAGTAGTTTTAACACATGAAGTAGTAAATTAAACAGCTGTCTTATATCCGTTCCTGTATCAATCTTGAAATTAGGTTGACAGTAATTTAGTTATTTTCCCATCCTGTCGGTGCAGTTTAGGTAGATCCAAGTGGATCTTGATCATAATGAACTATTTTTGTTTGTAGTGATGAAGTTGGCGAGCAATACACCACCCTGTATCCAACAATGAAGGACGTGTATCTGAAGCTGCTCTCTCTAGGCCTGCGGGGGCTCGTCTACAATGGAGACACCGACATGGCCTGCAACTTCCTGGGAGACCAGTGGTTTGTGGAGGACCTCGGCCTGAAGGTAGGAACTCAGTTTGGAAAAGATTCAAAATATTTTTCCAACCTCAAATTTTTTCCTAATAATGAATGTTGTTCTCAGGCGACCACTAAGTACCAGTTGTGGATTTCTGACGACCAGATTGCTGGTTTCTACCAACAGTTTGGAAACCTCACGTTCCTGACAGTCAAGGTAAACCATCAGGGTGTTCTTTAGTTGTCCTTTTTTACTTTGATACTGTTGCGTTGTTGTGAAGTACTGCTGTACTGTGTGTTTCAGGGTGCAGGTCACATGGTTCCTCAGTGGGCTCCAGGTCCAGCTTTCGATATGTTCCAGTCTTTCCTCACAAATGGCTCCTACTGAGCCAAAATGCCAGATACCTGCACTCACTTGTTAGATTGTACATTTTTCTCAGGGAAGATGATTTTGGAGGAAAAGGGACTGTTCAGACATTTTTCTCATTTGTGTTGTTTGTACCTGCAGTGCAGTCTTGAGTATTTGGAGAGGGACACATTGGCTTTGCTTTGCATCACTTTGGATTTGAAATGAAACAATGCAAGTTCAACGACCAGACCTATATTGGGTTGACGGTCTGTTTTTAAGAGAACACAAATAATTGTACACATCAACAAATGTCACTAAAATTATTTATTCGGTTACCAGCCCGCTTCACTTCTTGCATGTTTTGAGATTTTGTGCCTTCAGGTTGATTTTCAGTGAGTGAAAAGCATCTGCTCAGTTCTGTGTAACTTCAAAAAGCTTCTTTGTGGCCTTGACTTCAGGAGATTATTGTCCTGAGACTAGGGAGCTACGCATGTATAAAAGGGTACAAGTTTTTCACTAGAAGTGAAAACCCTGCTTGGAAGTTAACACTTTGACCTCCAGTCTTATTTCATATCTAATGTGCTGAATAAAAAGCCAACATAGAAATTGTCCTCGTCCTGATACTCAAACTGCACTTGAAATGATCAATTAAGCAATTTTCTGTAGCACTAATGTAAAGCTGAATTTTGATGTCAGTGATTTTAAAAAAAAAATTGTTGAATTTATTGACATTTGCAAGAAAGATAAATGCTCAAACTGCCTTGATCAAAATTGCAGCTTCACATGTCTTTTATTAAACAACTGCCGGTATCATACAGATTGTCCGATTTATTCACAAGCTTTTATCGTACTTAATTTATTGGTACATCACAGGTATATCTGTTAAAACTCTCCATGAACTTCATATTTGCAAATCAGCTGTCTGTGAGAGACAACAGGGTCACATGATCTCTGATTATCTTGGAAAGAAAATGTACATCTTAAGACAGAAATCATAAATGCAACCAACATTCACTCATGACCAGACAAACGGTCGTCTGCAGCACCAAAAGGTTAAAGAGATTTGACACAAATGGTTCAACAACAAACTTTAAGCTATTAGACTACAAAGTCTTTGTATTCCAACAATTGATTCTTTGTACAAGTCAGACAGCAGTACTGTTTTGACTATAGCTTCTTCACTTCCTCTAAATTGACTAATGCAATCCCTTATACATTCTGTCCCTCATGTCCACAAATGAAACACTTTTTGGTTATAATACAGTTAACAGTAAAAAAACAAAAGGTTGTCAAGTATTGAATTTCGCTTTGAGTATAAATCACAACTCGTAATGTATCCAAGATCATTGATATAGTGATTAAATAAACCAAAGCAGGGATTTAATTCACTGTTTAGTCTTGAACTGTCATTGTAAGCACTTGAATATTAATGTACTTGCAATACAATTTAATCAATAATTGTGATTATGAACATTTTAATTAGTGTAATTAGTAAAATGAATATTGGAGCATTAAAAAGAACAAAAGCTCACACTTTGGTCTTAGGTTTAACAACAAAACTAGAAACATCTGCAGTGGTGCGTTCTGATTCAAGTAGACAAATCCTCAGTTTGACATGTTGTCCCTCGGCTAGACACCCAGAGCAAGTGTTTCCTGTAACTTGTGTGCAAACTGAATTCTGTGTAGGTTACATCCATGTTTTGCATACATTCACAAAGACTGTCTCATTTTAAACCCACTCTGTGAGGAACTGACACCCTTAAGAGTTTTCATATCCTGAATGTGTAGGCGCTGCTTATCTCTGACACCCTGGTTTTCTGAAGGTAACTAATTTTAGGTGTTTTGAAAAGGCCTGCAGGCTCACATGAACGTAGCTTTGTAACCAGGTCTGAATAAAAACGACTCCGCCTCAAAGCCAATTACAGAATCATCATAGTATATCTCTTAACTTTATAAAATATGTAAGAAAATATATAAAATAAATAACTCCAATTGTTTTTCTAAGTGTTAAGATGTAATTATTTTGCTTTGCCAGAATAGCTGAAAAAAATATTTTTCAACTCGTTAAGAAGTACTGACTGAAATTAAACCAACAAGACTTGAACTGCCCAGCCCTGCAGATAAAACATTGTGATGCAAACCTGTCTGTTAGATGTAATGTTGACAAACTAACAGCAGTGTCAACTTAAAGCCTGGACCTGGATTAGACCTGGAAACCACTGCATGTCATTTTCAATGAGAAACATTTAACGTGCAAGTTAAAATACACAACTTGGTACAATTTCATCATTAAAATCAATTTGATTGTAAGACCTTTCTGTACAAAGTCCTTCAGCTCTTGTAAACAGGACAGTGTGTCGTCCGTACAGGATCCAGAGACAGGGAAGTCATTCTGCGCCCCCGTGGGACGGCTAAACTGTCAAAAACTGATTCCACTGCAAGTTAAAAATCATAGAACATGCAATTTAAACTGTACATCAAAGGCAAAAAACGTCTGGAGTTACTTGGCGTTTTCTCTGATGACTACCTGATGGAGTAAAGACCTGTGGAGCTCTAACTCAACATGGAGCAGGGATGTGACATGCCAAAGAGGTTTAAAATGAGTGTCATGAGATGCTTCATCTTATCCAGCAGTTCAGAATAGCAGCACACAGCCAAGCACCCCTTCCTCTGTCTCTAACAAGGAGTCTGCTGTCCACGATAAAAACTGTTCCTTTTAGCTGACAACGTCTTGATAGATGGAGTTGGTCGTGGTGAGGCCGAAGATGAAGGCTCCAATCGTAACCATGACGGCACCCAAGATCACCAATCCATGCCAGCTGTGACAGAGACCGACAAAGAACATCATCACATCTGCATTAAACACTTATGTTGATACTGAAAAGTTTCTATTGTGAAAGCAGCAGAATGACAGACAACACCAAACTCTGGAGGTTTGAGGTTAGTTTTTTTTTCATTATCGATTTATCTGCTGATTCTTTTATCAATCTATGAAAACCCATACATAATCAGTATTCAGTGACAAAAAAACAGGACTGTTACAAATCCTTACATTGGTGAAACTGCAGCCAGAAACTGTTTGGATTTTTGCTTAAAAAGTGACTAACAATGAATTTAATATCACAATAGTTGCAGATTAATTTTGCAATCAATTATATAGACTAATGGTTGCAGCTCTAGTCTCATTTCGTCTAGTCTAGTTTTGGTGTCTGAGCTCGGATACACTGTACAACTACCTGCTCATCAGCAAACAACAGACAGGGAGAATATCTAAGAGTCAGTTGTTAAACCACAGCACAGGGAAGGAGCTTATCGTGAAGATTTTCTGCACCCTAATGGTCAAGGTGTGATAATGCATCTTTAAGTTTTACATCAATATTTCCTCTGAAGAACGTCATCCTCTGCTAATGTTCACTCAGAATGGGTGAAACAAAGGATCAATAAAGTGCAGCACCAGGCACCAGCTCTTGTTACAGACGCAAGGAGATGAACACTATAATGTAATCGTTTCTTGAGAAGTTCCAGAGAAGCTGAAAGGGTTTTGAGAATAAGCTGCATCTCACCTTGCAGATCGGTCTTCTGTCTCTGACAACTTGGCTTGCATCAAACACAAACCTGTTAAGATCAGACAGATGTTACAGTAGGATATTAGAATTGCACAGAAATACACAATCTTGCTAAGAATGAGTGAAGTGTTACCTGGGAATACAAAGATAAAGCAGGCTGCCAATCCACCAATCAGTGAGATCACCCGACCAATATCTGGGATGAAGAGGGCGAGGACGAGGGTGACAACAAACCACACCAGCGTCTGCAGAATCCTCCTCCTCTGCTCACGACGGACACACACCTCCACCTGCTCGCCTTGGAAACGCAGCCAAAGTCCTTCGATAACTGCCCTGGAATAACACACGATTACAGCAGAGAGCAGTGAGGAAATCGAAAGGAAATTATATATGTAAAGTAATACAAGGCTGTCACCAAAATCCCTTGGGCTGTGCCAGAGTGTGTTGCACAACGCAAGTGCTACGCAATCAAACAACATTGACTGAGAAACAGTATGCTGAACATGGATACCAGAAGTGTCTCTTACCTGCCACAGAAGTGTAAAATAGGGTATGAGGTGATAACACAGATGACAATGAAAGCTCTTGCGATGGCGACTGCAATATCATTGGGGGGGTACGACATCAACACATCCTGACTGACATTGGAGCCAAACGTCAGATAGCCACAGACTCCTGATCAAACACAAAGCACAGCAAGCATTGAAGTATTGACAGCTGGTCACGAGCCATCTTACTTGTAACGGGACTATAAAATAGGGGACTTCTGCCATCAGCATAGTTTGAACTGACGACCCATTATATGTTGAATTTTAGGAACAACAACTGATTTGCAGCCTGCATAGATGTGTCTGGGTAATGTTATCAAAATCAAACATGTCTTTACAAGCAGTTTCTTAAATGTAATTAAAATCCAATACATGCGAGACTCATCGACAGGTTACAGTGAGTAACGAGTGCTGATAATACCTGTTCCTGTGTAAACGAAGAGACAGATTATCATGCTGAGAATGACGACGACTCCCCAAGGTTTGATCTCCTTCTTGCTCATGCTGTCGAACACTGGCACACAGCTGACGTGGCACTGCAGAAAAATCGGGAGGAAGAAGATCGGACGATAAAAGTTAATCAACGTTAAACCGTTTAAAAGAAGGCCATATCAAATGATACCAAATGAAGAGATACCTGGAAACCAAAGCATATGGTGGGCATTGCATTGAAAACTGCGGTCCAGGAAGCAGAACTGCAACAAACACAACGATTTAGCAACTCAAGCAAAGCATGACGACGTGGATGCTTCTGCTTGAATGAGTGGGTGGACAAGGCTAAAATGATTCATCAAAAGTTGTTAAAAAGCTTATAGCTGCACACATTGAAGAGCAGCGTGCATGAAGTGTGTGCAGCAGAGCTCACCTGGGGGGAACATAGCCTGGAATCATCTCTTTATCGGGCCAAATGTACTTTATAATGACCACGATGGTAACATACCAGGTTCCCATCACACTTAGTGTACTGCAATGACCAAGAACAAGAACTCAGACATGATTATTGTTCAAGGTTAATGTTGTTTTAATCCTCTATGAGAAAAAAAAAAACTTGAGTATTTGTACCTGGCATACTTCTGGAAGCCAATCTCTTTGGGGATGGAAAGAGGGAGAATGATCAGGACTGCAGTAACAACGATGGTAAACTTGCGGTCAATGTACCAGTAGCTTTCTGCACCCTCTGGTCTATGAGCTATCGCATCTATCACTGAAACAAAACACAGGAATGAAGAAATAAACTTTGAGAAGCACAGATGGACAGGGGACAGTAAAATGTATAGAGTAAGGAGTGCCATCATCGAAATTAACTGCAGACTGCTGTACACATGGAAGAGATTGAGCAAAGTGGATAATGAATGTCACAACCTCGCCATTTATTTCAAAAGACTGACAGAGGTGGAGGGTCACAGTCTATTTCCTGGAAGTAGGAATTCTACACTGTCAGCGTCTCAGCACGAGTGGGTCACATGAGTGACACGTTTATTGAGTGAAAAAGCTGACTGGAGTCATCCTTGATGCTCTTTACCCTCGTCAATGATGGCACCACCTTTTAAAAAAGGTTATCAACCCTACTACAGCTTCCAGACATCTTCCTCTGTTTAAACACACAGATCACTAAAATGTAGCACAATAATGACAAAGTCCATGTGAACGTAGGTGAGAGAACAATAAGTAAGGACATTTACACAAAGCTAAGCTCTGGGAAGAAACAGGGAGGATGTATTGACTTTATCACTGAATATTCTTACAGCGATCCAGCTGGTCTCCTATGACAATGAAGAAAGCAATGCAGGTCCCAAATGTGTAGATAGCGATGGCTACTTCACACAGGATACCTGTGACTTTTCCACAAGTGGCTCGAACAACCTCCTGATACGTGCTCTCATTGCTGACCTAAAGAAACCAAACACATGATTAGAGATAGTCAGAGGACAGTGATTCAGCAGCACTGGAATATTCATATAGCTGTTTACAGAACATTGCATGTCACGAAGATCATCAATATTCATTTTATAATATGTATATATACACACAGGATGTTCCAAACAAGTACACAGAAACAGATGACCACTCTAGGAAATATTGCGTATATTATAGGAGCCATTTGAAATCGGCAATTGAAAAATAAAAATGTGTGGTACTTTGCACCGTGCATTATGAACATTGAACATTCCATGACAACAACTCATTAAATATAGTCGACCCTAGTATGCACACAGCTGTGACATTAAATCTAAAACTGTTCGGAGTAAATCAAAGTCATTGTCCAATTTCTTTGACCAGCTTGAAACGATGGATGTGTTGTGAGATGGTACATTAACATACATTAAGATAAGCTGAGACCTTGAGGAGATGCACTGAGCAGACAATGTTTAACATAACCTGTGGCTTTTATACAATGTAGATCTGTTAACGAGGCTCGAAATGATACCAAGAAAACCTTCCCCTGCAGCGATAAAACACCACCAGTATCGCTCAAAATTCTGACAAAAATAAAAAACTAGAAAGTGATTGATCCAGGAACAGTCCCCTAACCGTCAGCTACCCATTTTGTCAATCATGTGCCCACAGTGGTTTCATTCCGCATGTCTTTGCTGACAGTTGTTAAAACCAACAAAACATAACCTTCTGCTGAGACAGCTCATGTGATTCAAGATTTGACTAAGCACAGAGTGGAAAGAAGTATGAAATTTCCTGGTGTATACATCTTATTATGATTGACTTTGTTCCATCTGATATTTCCAGCAGGTTTAAACACTTATTTTTTACACCAGCCCAACACACTGCTCTCAGATATTACTCACTACTCTGCAAGAAAACCTGCTGCAGGAGCCTCACTGCTGACTGGAATTAAGTAAAGTTTTAGGGCTGTTGACTCATCATACTCATGAAGTCGGTGGCTCTCATGGAACCACATGCTTTAACACAAAGTTCATCCTATAGGTGACTACGACTGATTGATGCATGTTAAAGCAGTTCTCTTCAGATGTTTCTGGGTCAGAACAAATATCATCTGTAAAGTGAAATGAATTTATTCAAATGACTCAAATCTGGAAGGACTCTTTCTCCTTTATGTTTTAAGTATTAAGCAAAAGTCTGAGCCATCAGGAAGTGAAAGTCTGAGCTCTGTTGTACTACATTTAATCAGGAAAACAACCATGGAACAAAGTTATTGCACAAGGCTGCTCCAGTTATTTCACCACTACTGAAGGAAACATGCTCATGTGAAAGAATAGTAGTCTGATTTAAAAGGCTGCTGAACATGTCGAAAGAGAAACAAGTGGAGTGGTAAGAGATGGAAATAATATGACCGTCCTGAAGAGACACAAACCTTGGAGCAGTAGCCCAGGATCACCAGTCCACTGATTATGAAGATCAACATGAACTGCAACAAAAGAAACAGGAAGCAGCACATTATAGTTCCAGTTAATATTGTGTATATGCAGTTTTTGGTCAAAATACAGAAATAGAAAATACACTCAGACTGTCAGCAGTTATGAGTTCAAGCACTGTGGCCTGGCACTGTGTTGGTGGCCATTAGCTCAAAGTGCTGGCTACAATGTAATACCTGTGCACCATCGAAATCCATAGACTTAAAATGCTTGTTTTGGCCATTGGCAGGCTCAGATTGTCGTTCAAAGTGGTTACGATTCCTACAGGGATAAATGTTTTCATTAAGAATAAAGTCATTTTTTTGGTTTGAACTGAAAAAGCCACCAGACTCCATTTGCAAAAACAGTCATTTTATCATTGTAAAACACACGTCATTCAAACAAAAATAATACTCATTAAAACCATCCTGATTTGTCTTTCCAGCGTTCCAACAATAAGTTGAAATGAACCCTTAATCCACCATGTTAAATGCATGAACAGCATCTAAAACCACAATATTTTCAAATCCATTACGGTACATTCGGGATTTATTTCAACCAAACTGGAGTTGGTGATTGTTGGAACAGTGGAGAAAATAACTAAGAACATTTTGTGTTTGGTTTTGTTTGTTAGAATGTGGTGTGTTTCATGGCAACACAATTACTGCTTCTGCAAATGGAGTCTTGTGGCTTCAGTGAGAACAAGGGCGAAATTTACTCTTGAGTAAAACATTTTTTTCTCTGTAGGGATCCTCTTCATAATGTTGTCAGACATCTGACAATACGAGTACGTCGGTGGCAAAAACAACAAGCACTATAACTGGACGATTACACTGCAGCCTGTTTCAGGGCTGCAAACTTCAGTGTTTTGAAAAATACCAACGTTAAAATATCCTCTGTTGGCCTCTAATAATGTCTAATTAGCATTTGTCATCAGAATGACATTTTACACTCTAATTTTTTTTAATTTAATTTATATACCAATCATGTGCCTCATGCAGTGGACAAAGGGCCTGTAGAAGGGAGAGACAGTACTAAGTCCATCACTGGGATCTCCTCACCATTTGAAGCATCAATCCTGCAGTTATTCCTCCGGCCATATTGAAGGCTGCAGGGAAATTGAGTAGGCCTGCGCCCAGTGCTGCGTTCACCACAATGAAGACAGCTCCAAATGACGACACACC
>OMLP01001728.1:18023-20523 GCA_900302685.1 Spondyliosoma cantharus
CACCCCTCAATCCCTCCTCCCCCAGCCTCAGCCAGGGGTTTGGCCACAGACATTATTCATGAACATCTGCAGCGCGCTGAATATTCCACAGCCTCCGCCGTGATGAAAAGGGAGCTGCCCCTTTGACTTGAAAATTAACATGCCGGCACAGAGATTATGGACGCGCCGTTTCATTCCAAGCCGAGCTGGGCCACGCTGAGACCCGCCGAGCCGGTGGTACGGGGCTGGGGCTGAGCGAAGCAGAATAAACGGGACAGGAAATGATTTTATTTCAAAGTAAAATAAAAAAAAAAAAACTTGACTGCAGTGCAGGTGCAAAAAAACACGAACCGTCATGGATACAAACAGGCACTAAAATCAGACGTTCCTAGTACAGCTGTGTTGTGGCTGCATCAGTGGCAGACTTGCAACACTCAGACTGATGTTTCCAACTCCAGAGGTAATCAATAGAGAATTTCATCACTGCAATCAAGTGATCTGATTCATGTGAGAAGGGCTAAGCTAAAACAGCTGGAACTCTTTACACTGTACATGATAATAAAAAAACTATTCCAAATTTCAATGCAGGGCTACAACTAACCACTATCTTCAGTGTTGATTTATCTGCTAACCACATTCTTGATTAATTGATTAATTGTTTTGTCGATTAGTAGACAGAAAATAAAGAAAAAAAGCTTGTTATAATTTCTAGATAGAAATCGATAGAAAATAGAGTCTTCAAATGTTTAGTTTTTTGTCTACAACAAAAGAATATGTAGTTTCAAGTCATCACAATGAGAAGCTGGAATTGGCAAATATTTGTCATATTTGCTTAAAAACAAAAGAGTGAAAGGCTAAATGGTAATAATTGTTGCAGCTCTATTTCAAAGACTGATGGTAAAACCCGGAGCACAGCTAAAACGTTTTTCCTCGTAAACATCTCATTGCACCCTCTCACCTCTGTGTATCTCTTTCTTTCATTCTCTCCTGGGTGTCTCTACATGAAAGCCCAGCCAGAGAATGGAGACTCTTCCTCTCTCTCACACCAGGAGCACCACTGCTGGAGAGAAGCCAAGCATCCCCCACATCTCTCTCTCTCCATCTCTCTCTCTCCATCTCTCTCCCCCCCATCTCTCATGTCTATGTCCCTCACCCTCCCTGTGTCCTCATAGACACTCAGTGGAGCAGCTCCTGGATTGTGACTGTGATGTGCCTCACAGAGAAATAATCAAAGAAAATAGAACGGGAAAACTCACAATCTGACATACTTGTTCACAAGGATAACAAATACTAAATCTAAGATTTAAAAAAATGCAATGCTCTGTATGCAAGTATGAAACAATATTGTACAGTAGTGGTGCAACAGAACGTAGTTTATCTATGAGCCATACAGATATTCCCAAACACTCTGGCACACATTTGAACTAGGGGTGTCATGATATACCGATTTTCTTACAGTTACGGACTCTCTCTCTACCTCCCTACACGTTTATTTTGAGTGTAATTGATTTGTGGGACAAAACACACAGTACACAGAGTTCAAATTTAATTTGACTGACAGCATTACTTTTCCAATCTTCAAAAGCGATCAATATCGCTACCATGGATTTGTTCGGCCATGATAATGATCAATTTTAGATCTGATATCGTGACAGCCCTAATGTGAACCACAGATTAACTGTAACATTTAACCATTTCATAGTGTGAAATGCTGTTTTAGTAACCGATCAGATAGTGCTGTGGGTGGAACATCAAGCAAGGCTACAGAGTGTGGACCATGGGTGTATAATAAGAGCTTATAATAATTATACTTGTATAACAAAATGACTAAATAATAATTTAATTGAATATTAATACTTATAATACATCTGGAACTACAGAGAGACGACTACATCCCCGTCACTCAAAACCACAATACAATCTGTGAGTTTTCTGATCTGTTACACCCCCAATATATACTGTATACTTTAAACATAGCAGACAGGGAATCCTCATTAAGTTCAGTCTATACAGTCATATTCTAAATTGTGAGTTATGTCCCAATAAATATTAATTCTGACAAACTTCATCAAATCATTTGTAGTTAAGTTAGTTTAATTTATTATCATTTTGCAAATTCTTCATCAGTCTCTGACAATTGTAAAACAACTGCAACATTCTAACAATTACAGTCAAAGACAGACTTTTAACAAGTTCACATCCTCACCAACAAACGAATTGAACAGAATAGAAATATACCAAAATGCAACTGACACACACCTCATTACACAAGGATGTGTAAAACAGGGCTATTCTGCAAGTAAAGGATCTCAGGTCACAGGAGATTATAACTAATTTTAAATTCACAAATAGGTATTATTTTGAAAGTGGACAGTCTCCAAGTGAAGAAAATGAATGTTTTTTGAAGCATCAATGTGTTGAAGAGACATGTTTCAATCATTTTTGGGGGATCAGACTGTCAGGTAAACTTCTACACTCACCCTTGAACACATCATTTGACACGATGCCAAAAAACTCGTAG
>OMLP01001728.1:25523-29071 GCA_900302685.1 Spondyliosoma cantharus
TGAGGACACCAACAATGGCTTGTTTTAATCATTTGACCGTTTGCAATCAGGCCACCCTGCTCAAGCTTACCACTTAATCAAGTTAATTAACAAAACAACCCTTTATTAATAGGATAAAAGCAGATCTATAGATTAATTTGATGAATTATGCATAAAAGCTGTTTTAGGGGAAGTCCTTAATTTTTGTGACTGTTAATTTCCACAGTTATCTAAACTGCAGCAACTGCAAACGAATAGGAAAAAAAAGTCAAAGTAATGTTAATACTACTACTACAACACACACGTCCCCATGTGTGCTCACATGCTCATGTTACCCTCTGTGTGAGCTGACATTGATTTTTCTGAAATAATAAATTCCAGCCCCCCTTAAAAAGCAGAGTCAGATAAGAGCACAAACTGGCTTAAATCCACTAATTACATCAGCACTGAAAGGAAATCATTGATCAACGGCATTATGGGAAATTAAACTGTTCCCGAAAACCAGATCAAAGTGACTGAAGTGGCTTAGCGAGGTTTCACTGGGGCTCTGCAGACGGGAGCTGGGATTATCACATCCACACACACAGACACACAGACACACACACATACACACGCACGCACGCACACACACACACACACACACACCTCATTAAGACGATACAGTAGTATGTCACAGGACTTATATGATTCACACACACAGGATTTCTTTTATGGCAACACAAAACCATATCTGCCGACTGACCAACGTGAGCCTCACCAGTAAACATCCAAACACTCAAACACTTCGAAATCCTTAACTTTGTGTGTTTCACCTGCTCTGTTATTAGCAATTATTTTAACAAAATGTTTGACACAAAAATAACCGTTTTATAATGCAGTCGTGTCTCAATGTGAGTGGGCCCCATGTCCAGGACCTGTGGAGGGGTCCACTGGGGGAATGAATAAAAGAAACGGGCCCCTGCTGGTTCATATGGCCATCTATTGGCGCCCCGAGACCGCCGTAATCTGTCCCCCCCAGTCCCACCAGCCCCAACACGGGCCCCTTAGGGCTCCCAGTCTGATGCTAGCTTCATGTGTAATTAACAGTTCCCAAGCTGCAACACACACACACACACACACACACACAAAATGGTTGTGCTTTTCACTGCAGTGATTATGTTTACGTGCAGTTTTTTTTTCTCGATATTAACTCAATTAAGACAATTAAGTGAATTTGCCACATACTGATGTTGTTTTGATCTCTACTACTGCTTTCATTTAAATCACATTAAACAGCATTTGATTCATGTATACACCTTAATCTGACTACTACTACTACTATAAATACTGGAGGGAAACAGTGATGTTGTAATGTAATAAGGAGAGGCTATCTTCAGTCATTAATGAGGCAACTTCTGTTTGAAAAAGTCTATTCATGAACTCTCACACCTGAGGGCAAAACAAACCAACAACTGTCTGACATTACTGGCCACTGAACAACTTAGAGGTTGAATGCCTTGCTCAAGTGTTTCGATGGGGGATACTGAGTGAGGTGTGAGAGTTTATCAGTCACATCCAAAGTATTCTGGGACATTAAAGGAGAAATGTTCAGGTCACATTGAAACCTGAAAAAGCATGGACAGCTACACACGAAAGACACCCGCCTCCATAGCAGTTTGGCTGAAATGTCTTTCTTTTTAGGAAATATTGTTATAGACAAAATCAATATGGCTGAGCTGTCTTCAAATGGAAGAAATGGTAAAACTATTGCAGAAAAATCAGACACAACGGAAAAGCAATATGGCTTTGTTCATCTTTTAGTCCATGGGTCATCAACTACATTTGTCCAAGGGCCAGGAGTTTTTTAAGCAGACATTGTGGAGGATTGGACTTCGAATCCTGGCTCCTTTGAGCTGCATGTCGAAGTGTCCTTGAGTGAGATACTGAACCCCAAATTGCTCCTGATGAGCAGTTGGCACCTTGCATGGCAGTCTCCGCCATCAGTGCATGAATGTGTGTGTGTGAATGGGTGAATCTGGCAACTGTTGTAAAACACTTTGAGCGGTCAGTAGACTGGAAAAGTGCTATAGAAATGCAAGTCCATTAATTTAGAAGCAATCTCCCTCACAGCATCATAAAATAATCAAATAAAAATTCAGATACATTCTCTTAAAACTCATTGGTTCAGTTTTTGTGTCACTATTGAGACATCTGCTGACAATCCACTGTGAATATCACACAGGAGGCTGGACGAACCGGCAAACTACGGGGAGATTATCAGGACTGAGACGTGTGCCATATTCTGAAAGGAAAATCAGAATATGATATAAGATCAGCTGCAAAGTGATTCTGGCCAATGCCAAATGAAAATGCACCTATCAAATGTAGTGTAAATGCCTGCTGCACCTCAGTAGATCACAAATAGGAAGGGAAATCTGAACCAAAATTTAATATAACTTGGTGATTTCACTTGAATAACATGATGGAAGTTCTCAAAACCTTTTATGGGTTTCACTTAGTAGTCGGAGAAACAACCACAATCACCAGTAAGCAAAACAACCTGCACCCACATGTTGGTTACCGAAAAGCTCTAAAAACTCGAGTCGTGACAAAGGCGGAAAGCAGCCCTCACTAAGACACAGCAAGCTACCACGTAGTACAAAGTTAGCTACATCAACTCCACTTGTACTTACATTGTGCCCCAATCTACTTACACTGGCAAATCCAGGGCTTACATTACACTGAAATAAGCAGCGGATATTGGCAGAATGGGCTTACCCAGGCATTGTTTTAACTGGGCTTTTCTGAGGGAATTTTCTGGCCTACTGTTTAAGAAAGAAAATATTGAGGACAAAAATAAAGTAGTTATGTTGGCCACCGTCTTCGGGAGAGAGGGAGTTCAAGGGATTCAGGGAGGGGGGTGGTAAGATGATTTGTAGGCCTTTTCTCCGATCAGATCATCAAAAACATGAGTGATTACACCGGTAATCAGCTGCAAGCCGACACTGGCACAGGCTGTGTTTAAGAGATAAAGGGCGAGAGACAGAGTTAAGAATGGAGAGAGAGAGAGGCAGAGACCTGTGAGAGAGACAACAGAAAGAAGTAGGAGAGGAGGAAGAAGGTGGCAGATTATTTCTCAATATAATCACATGCCAGGACGGCCATTCTCCCTCTCCTTCAGCTTCTTCTTTCTCTCCCTCTCTCCCTCTCTCTCTCTCACTCTTTCTATTCAAAGATCCGTTTGTGCTCGGCCAAACAAATAGCTGACACTGCCTCATCAAAGCTTTGGATTGGCAGCCCGGGCCAAGTGGGGCTGTTGACAAGCGAGGGCAGTGAAAGCAGAGGAGGAGAGGAAAGAGCAAGACAGAAAGAGAGACAACAGAAATCCCTGCCGTAATTCCCCAAACTGTAATCCACTGGGTTTAATGGTGTGTGTGTGTGTGTGTGTGTGTGTGTGCGGGGATTATACATTTATCATGAATGCTCATCCTTGCTCTCATACTGGTGTGTGTGTGTGTGTGTGTGTGCGTATGTGCGTGCGTGAGAGGAGAAAAGCCAGCTTGTATAGAAGGCCCAACAATGCCGGCTGA
>OMLP01001734.1:0-13677 GCA_900302685.1 Spondyliosoma cantharus
TGTAAAAGTAAACCCGGGACCGCATTTTTCCTTAATTTTTCGTACTTCGTGTAGGTTTTAAATTTAGTTCAATATGGTCTTAAAAAGGTCTTAAAAAGTCTTAAATCTGACTTGTTCAAACCTGCAGAAACCTACCTTCTATTAAAAAAACTCTACCCCTGTAATGTAGATGTTGCTCTATGCCAGTTTGGGATTTGGATATTGATTAACTGATCAACCCTATAATGAATAATAATAATAATAATAATGATAATAATAATAATAATAATTAAAGAACATGTTACTGTTACTTTAAGACATTAGCTAAAAAATACTTGTTAGCGGGTTCGATTCATGGTAGGTTTATGGTCTTTTTGCAGGATTTGTTTACAAAGAGAAAAACACAGCCTATCAATCACGTTTTAAAGGAGCCATGTCACATTTTAAAGGGGTTCTTGTGTCACAATTTGGCGCAATTATAGTCCATTTTTGAGTGACTGAGTCTAAAGGACTTTACAGTGAATGACATCCTCTGTTCTTAAACCCTCGATTCGAGTGAGGAAAGACCTGCCATGTACAGAACAGAACAGAACAACAAAATCACAGTGCAAAAAATTGCATGAAGGTGACTTTGTGTACGCTCTCGAGTGCCTCTCTCCACTCCGCTAACAGAGGGCAACAGGAGCTAATGTTAAAAATGGAGTCTACTAACATAAACAAACAACCGGCTTCAAGCACTCCACAGAGCCCCTTTAATATTGGCATTGAGATGAAGCATCTAGCTTTTATGGACAAGGTTAAGTACGGGTACGCCCTCAGGAAATGAATGAAAGTCAGCACAAGGTCATCACAACTACTAGTGTGCATTAGCGCCTCAGTGGGTTGAATTATCAGTACACTCACAGTACAAGAGATAGCAAGCTGAGGCTGATCTGGTTTGATCTGATGCTCAGAGTGATTAGGGTTTGCTTATTTGCCCCAGAAAGTCTCTTTAATGAGGGTCTGTGCTGTGCTGGTACTTACAGCAGATGTCTTGGCACGGCTGTTACATATTGTCCTCCTATGGGATGCCCCACTGGGGTGCCTAGGGGATCTGGTGGCTGATGGAGCTGAGTGATCGCCTTATCTATAAAGGCTGTGAAGTAACTGTTGACGCAGTTCAAAAGAAAAAAACAAACACTGACGACTTTATATGTGGGTATGAAAATAACGGGTTTGATTGGATTATTTTTGGAAAACAGAGGAAAAGGGTGGAATCAGTGCATCATTATTAGTTTTTTTGAAAATATATGTCCCAATGTGTGTTTTGACCATTTGCTTCTTACTTGGTACTTCCACACCTCTGTAGTCCCTATCTGTGTGTACATCTACAGCCGTGCTCCTTCTAAAGGGGTGTGGATGTAAACGTGTGTGAGCGTGTGCGTGCTTACTCACTACTCATTATGCAGAGTTATGTGGGCGGTGTGCATCTCAGCCAGCCAGCAGCAGGTTGATTAAGACACACCCATGCCTGCTAATCCAGGAAGACATAGAGCGCGTGCGTGTGTGTGTGTGTTCATATTGATTGTGTGCATCTGTGCAAGTTTTTGCTGTCTACTTATACTTATGTGCAGTACATGTGTTTGTGTGTGTGAAAAGTGTGTAAGTGAGCTGCAGTTTGCGAGCGTGTGTGTGTGTGTGTGTGTGACAGCATGCAGCGCCACTGATCTGCTCTGCTGCATTGCAGCATGTCCTGCCCATCCCGAGGTCGCTGTCGTCCTCCGCCAGGGCACTCTTCCAAGGTCGCAGCAGGTCAATCCTCCCCATCTGCATACCCAGCCGATGCAAGGGTAAATCTATAAACACCACACCAAATCTGTCGGCTGTGAGAGCAACGAGACACCAGTAAGAACCAGAGCTGGAGGTGGCCACGTTTGGGCTGTGTAGTCTCGTTAATCTATCAACAGCGAGATCAGACATGTAATCTACCCAGATGACCGGTCGATCAACCATCATCACAAGATGAACTGCTGCAGCACACACGTTCTACATGCAAATGCATGCAGATGAAGTCAGATGTGGCGACACTGTTGGTGTGTAGGAATTTACTGTCAATCTGTGGCAGATGAGGACTTTTATGGGAGCCGTCAAATAAGCATGTGCAGCTGAGGATTTATGACCAAAACTGTGATATTATTATTTTATTTATCACAACATGAGGATATTAATGCTCCATATGTTACTGACTGAGATAACACGTAGAGAAAATAGAAAAGACACACCCTGCTGCAGATTGACTGGTTTACTGCCATGGACAAATCAAAGTTCAAAGGCAGTATCAAACAAATAATAAAAAAATGCTACCATGGATACAAGTTATTGCACAGTCTCAGCACATATGCCCTGAGAGCTCCCAAACGCACTATTCCAAAAAAGGGTTTCTTCAAGTCTACAATCAGTAGTGGTGTTAGCATGTCAGGTGACCTGCACTCATGTGACAAGAGAACACAGGTGAATCAGGGTTCAGCCATGTCTGTTTGTCATCAAATATAAACATGAGCAATGCTTCCAGAGTGATGCATCGCCACGAGGGATCCCCTGTTAAATAAAGAATCACCAAAATGCATTATGAAAAAGGTGCAAATGAAAGCATGATTTCATTAAAGAGAAGCTGTGGGCTGTAATAAAGGACGCCTTTCGGTCTTACATTTAAGAAGGAGAAGAAGAGGAAGAATCTTTTTGATCACAACATAGTGAAACTGGTACTCTGCATTTAACCCATCCAATGGGAGCAATGGCCAATGTTTGCACCTGGAGACCAACTCCAGATATTACACAGCGTTTTGGTCAATGGCACGGAATGGAGAATCAACCTAATGTACATTGATTTGTCCATCATTTTTATCAATCATGATGACGCTGTCCTCATAGTAATTCTGGACATTTGGGTAAATTAGAAGAGGCAAGAAACAAGAATTCAGGCAACCAAACAGGTTGTAAACCTTGAACACTTGAACACTTGGAATCTTTATTTGGAGGTAAAACCTCTTTTTGTCACTGTGCTAGCTTTTTAAAGACTAATTCTGTACTGATTTGTCCTTTTTTTTTTTTTCACAACCCAAGAATAAAACCTTAATCATTTATCTGTAAAAACACAGTATCCGATTGTTGATATATTGTAATTGGTTTTCACTGGATGGCAGTGTTGTGTTACTTGTCTTTGTGAATGATGGCCAAAACTATGACAATACAACCCAAGTTGTGTGACAATATGACGTAAGTTGTAATGAACGTAATGAATTTGAGGATGGTTGCAGAGCTGGGTGCAAAGCCAGACCTCTAGGAGGAATAAACACCCCGAGTCACATTGGATTCTGCTTTGATTGTGTTACAATATGACCAAAGTTGTAATAAATGTAATGAATGAAACTGTGCTAAGCCAGACCTTCTGGAAGAATAACCACCCCGAAGCACATCCAATTCTGCTCTAATCCAGGACGTGTGAAAGAAGAGTGAGCGACCCAGATTCTCTGGTGAGTGCTGAGGTACAGTGAGGGGTTGACCTGACAAAACACAGACACCCTTGTTGCGGGCCGCTGCTTGCTATCTTGCAGCTAATTTACTGTAAAGTAATCTGGGCTGAATAAACATTTGTGCGAGTAAAGCGAAAAAAAACACAAATTATCCTGCGGTCAGACTCCCTCAAGTGAAGCCCTGCTGGTGGTGAACACGCCATTAAACAAGATGTGATTCAGGCACAAATTTTCACAGATGAGGTAATGTTTTCAACTTTTATTCATGTTGAGTTTAGTCTCATTTGCCGTCTTCCATATCCCCAAAAAGTAGCAATGAGTAAACGAACGAAACGCACCATTGACTTGTGGATTTCTCTGGGTTTGAACACTGTTGGAAACATTTATTTTTTAACATATTATATCTTTATGTAAGAGAAGGCAATCCTAGCTCTGTCTATCACACATCATCCTCATGCAAAAGCAAAAAAGCTACCACATACACATGCATTTGCCAGTCCTTCGCTTTTTTTTTCTTTTTTGAAAAGAACATTTGAAAATAAATCAGAGTGAGAACCTCTGGAAATGCAGTTTGTGACAGCAGAGTGGCTTCCCTTCTGACTGCGTCTCCTGCTGGATGTGGCTTCAGGGAGCTGTTCGACAAGGAGTGTTTTGTCGTACAAATACTCAACCTCAGCTCATCTGCCAGGATGTTCAGGGTTTTATTACATTCTTGCAGCGGGAGGATTTCAACAGGGCTATCAATGATTTATTATCTAGACACAACGGAAACAAACAAATAGATCCCACCTATGATTTACTGTAACGCAGCAAAGTCTCAAATTTCTCTGACATGAAAGCACCTTGTTTATTTATGCGAATGCGTGGCGTCCCGGTGAGCCTCCTAGTGTGAAAATGTAAACCATGTCAGACATGCTGAGCAGAAAGATAAAAATATATCACCTATTGCTTATGACATTCTCCTTGCACTCTGACTGTTGACAGAAAGAAATAAAGAGTATCCTAAAGCTTCGCTGATGTGAACAAACACACACACGCATGAGTCCTGGACGGGCCTTTTATTGCTTTCCATATCCGTGACTCACGGAAGGCCTTTTTTTCCTCAGCACAAACACTTTAACGAAGTGAAAAATGTCCTCATAATGCTGCGTCTGCCCGTGAAGTGAGGAAACAATGTGCTTCATCTGCGTTTGGCAGGCGATCGCAAAGACCCGAGCCCTTTGTGTTTCACGGCCAAACACTCTGCTGTAAACACTGCACCATCACAGTCTCGCAACAGATCGCGTCTAACGCCATGTAGGTCACCATCACAAGAAGGAACATCATGTCGATGCTACATGCATCTTAGACCTATTTGATAATGATGTGTCTCTAGCACAAAAGGAGTTAATTACATCCTCTAATGACTCCGCACACTAAGGCTAATGGCCGACAGAGATAACACATCTCTCATTACCACTCGTCTCATATCTCGGCTCAAAACGGAGGACTTATTAAACAAACTGCGCACACTTCATTGTGGGTATGCTTGCCACATTTGCGGGGGTCCTGCAGGGAAGGGACATTAATGTATTTAAATCTGTCATGTAGTGCTGCCGCCATTAAAACAAGCACTTAACCACTTGTGAGGCAACTGTGTGCTCTTGTGACCGGCACAGCAATGGGGTCGACTGGTAACACAGCTGAGCAACTGTCACGGAGAGTCAGAAAACTATTTCAATCCATATTCCTAGTAATAATCTGTGAAGATATAATACTAAAGAAATAAAACAGTGCTTCAGCTTTGGGAACAGCATTTTATCTATCAAACTAGAAAGGGGTCGCAAACTCTAAAGGCACATATCTCTGACACAGCTTTTGTTGTTATATAATTTTAAAATGTTCAAAAAGTTCAATGTGAAACGGATACCTAAAACCTAGCACTATGTACAAGAATGAATTGTGCACAATGTCGAGTAAGAATAATCTGTTGTGACTTGTTGCCTTTACCTTCATCATGTTGCTGTAGCTCCATCTACAGCGTAGGTATAATGCAAGCATATTTTGGATGATTGACTCGACGTGTTTATCTGTCAACTTAATTTGGTTGCAGTAGACCCTTTTCACGGCAGATATTTTCACTTGTCAAAGCAGGAAAAGAACTAGCCACTTCCATGGCTCTGGTATTGTCCACGCTTGCCCACCGACATGACTCACTGAGACGCTTAATGGAGTGGAGCCATTGTCAACGTTAAAACCTGTGCTTTTCAAAATGTCTAAGGGTCGACTGCAAAATGCATTCATAACAGTTCAAACAAGTCGCACCTAGAAGATATTTGGCGCGAATGACATGAACAGCATTGAACAGTACTGCTCCAAACTGAGATGAAATTTGCATTAAAAGTGGTGAAATACATTACGTTTATGTTGATTTTATGTGCCAGATTAGCATTTAGGTTTCCTAGTTACTGCTAGTAACTGCTGCTAACTGTAGCTGCTAGCTAGCTAGTTACCTTGGTTAGCCATGCATCTAGTGGTCCGGAGTGGGAGCTCGGTGCAGGAGGAGAGGAGAGGAGTGTTGGTGTTTACACTCTAGGCACAGGGGCTTGGGACCGGGGAGGGCCAGTGCTAGCTGGTTAGCATGCTAACTTCTGTAACTAACTCTCTGCAACACAGTAGAAGCACAATACATAGACGTCATAATCATGATACTGTTAATTCTACATATTCTGTTGATAATTTCAGTTTATTTTTTGATTCTATTCAAACTAAATTCTTACATATTATCCCTTCATTGATATATTTTTTGATTTTTATTCACTGTCATTATTATACTTGATAATTATTGGGTTTCAAAAAGGTTTTACTATAATTCAGATAAATGTTTGGTAGTAAAATTCAAATGTAGTCTCAACAAAGTCTAAAAATAACGCACCATGCATACCATTCTTCAATTTGGATGCTCAGTGAGGTTTATCTGTCTTGCAGTGTACATAAAAGCCACATTTGTACAGCTGCACTAAAACTCTGCTCCCAGTTGCTGAGTAGAATATGAATGTTCAGACTGACTGAAAAAAAAACCCAGAAATGCCCCCCGATGCTCCACACGTCTTCACTGCTGTCTTCTCAGCAGTGCTTCAGGGTGCCAAGCCGCGGGAAGAGTAACTACTGGAACTATTTTGTTCGACGTTCAATAAAACTAACCAGCCAATAAAGCATACTGAGGCAATGAGGCGGTACACTAACTCGTGTTATGGGCTTTTCTTGACTTGATCATGATAGACAGACGAGCTGATTGATGGATGTGCAAAGACTCAGCACCAGAAAGCATCCATTCTATTTGCAGTCGCAATCTGTGTGTAATTAGCATCTGATTTACTAAAGGCAGCAGCCAATTATGCAATCAGCGACAGCTACTGCCTGCTTTCTGAACGACGAAGAGCTTAAAAGGTTCAGATCGGTGCGGAATTGATGTGAAAACTGCTTCTTTTCTTCCAATCCCCCCGAGACTTTTGTGATGTGCTCACACTGTCTGCGGTCAGTGAGATTTCGTTGGGGAAAAGTTAATTAAATTTTATCTTTCAAACCAATATACCTGCACGATCTGTACCTGCATTTGGAGTTGTAGAATTTCCCTCACAAAGAGACCCTCGCAAACTCAGTGAACCTTTACAGCCTTTATCTTATCTTATCTTATCTTATCTTATCTTATCTCGTTTGTGTTTGTGTACTGTTGGCATTTCGGGCATTGCTTCTACAGTCTCACTGTCCTTCCCCTTCATCACTTGTTTCTTTCCATCGTTTGTTCCGTCTCCTGAGTGGGTGAGCGGTGTCAGGAGGGGTGAAGTGAGACGTTAGCATTAACACAACGCTGATATGCAGTGACAGCAGTGGAGGCAGGCAGAGGTGGGAGCCGATCTCGGAGAGAGACCCAGGACTGACTCATTGAGACAGGGGTGAGAACAAGGGACCAGACCCTTACGCAGAACTCCCACATGAAACTGCCTCCACTTTCGCGACCTCTCGTCCACATCCTTTCTGATGTGGTATCTCTTTGTTTTCTCTTTATTTTGTTTTTTTGCCTTTGAGAGTTTGCAACTCGGCCAAGTGTGAGGTCTCTCAGTCCTAAGTGATATGTCTGTGTTGCAAGTGTCTCAGGTGGCCTTGCAGATATTACAGCCCTGTTGCCTCTTAAGTAATCCTCAGTAATGCTGGACAGTGCTGATCCAGGAAAGCCATTCCCACAGCAACATCCTTTATTTGCTCACACTGTGATACAGAGTTGTGACTAAAGCAAACTGAATAAATTAAAAGACTGGGCATTCACTGTGATGGAAGGATATTAGAAGTGGAGAAACAGTGCACCATAAAGGTGTAATTTGTAAAATATGGCCAGAATTTGTAGGTAGCTCCAAAAACATAGGGGGCAACAGAGTAACCAGAAGGCTGCTCTCTGCTAACCATCTTTGGCTGTAAATAGTTACCGTTAGCAAATTAGCTCATGGCTGAGTTAGCTGTTGAGCTATTTGTGCTAGAATTTGCCTCAACCTGGACCTTGGATCACCAGGACCCAGCTCGACTGGATCCCAGCTGGACACCGAACTGGGACTAAACACATCAACCAAGACCGGCTCTGGTATTAGCTTAGCAGCTCCAGTGAGCCTAAAATCTTCACTATATTGTAATATTGTAATATTTTGTGAACATTTTAAGCATGTTGTAGACTATAGTAAGAATGTAGCTAAACCATTAGCGAACATACACACAGTTACTTTGGCTAAAATGTTCAGCACTGCCAGACAAAGGGTTGCAAAGAGGCAAAGAGGCTGATGATAGTCAGCTGCATGCAAACCACATCATGCCTGCTAAATGAAAAAAATTCTCAAGAAGCTAGCAGGCAGAGAGCCTCAGCTGGACTTAAAGCTACTCAAGGAAGTGGATTTGAATTCACTGCACTGCTGGGAGGCATACCATGTATTGGATGCACAAACAACACCTGATACAACAACAAATTCGTATTCACTGATGGGGGGAGAAAGTGCCTTTTGATTGATGATTTGCTGCTTGCTGCTGATCGCCCAACGATCTTTCAGATATTGTAGCAAAAACACATTAGCTTAGCCAATGTGAATGTCTGATGTCTATCAGAGCAATAACAGCAGAAATGAGCAATCCAACCCAGCCACACATACTCATACAATGTCATTATCATTTGATCCGATACAACACGAAGATCAGACAGCTGCAGCTAGATGTGTTGTGCTTTACAGCTATGTCAAAGTGAAAGCTGATGCTTTGGTTACCTTTGATAATGCTAACTTTAACTCTACCGCTACCGTTTCTTTCCCCAATTCTCAAAACCAAATGAATAAATTTAATAATTGGCTAAAAAGTGCAATATGTAAGAATTCCATCTCCACACAAAAAAGGTGGCAGCATATTACCAGGGTTACCGCTAGCTGCTGCTAACTGTACCTGCCGTTAGCTAGTAAGCTCAATTAACCATGCAGCTAGTGCTTGTATTAGCTGACTCTGTCTGGACTGGGAGTACCAAGGCAGTGTTATTGTTGTTTACTACCACACTTTCACCTCAAGAGCTAGCTAGTTAGCATGCTACCTTCACTAGATATCTCTGCAACACACTACCTAGGCTGTGTCCAAAATCACACACTACTCCCTATATCGTGCACTACATAGTGACTACGCCATTTTGTAGTGCTGTCTGAATGTCTAGTGGGAAATATTTATACCCTATATAGTGCACTCAAATTATCCCACAATGCATCGCGAAAAGTACAAAGTACAACTGATGGTCACTAACCAAGCAATATTTACCATCCTGCATTGCGCTGTGGACAAAGGCATGGAGGTTTCAATTCACATTTCAACTGCGTGACAGCAATGACGTCATTAACGGCACCGGAGTAGTGTCCGAAAGTCCGTTTTTCTTTCTGCTATTGAGCTCACTATATAGTCCACTATGTTGGACTCACTATGTAGTGACTAGGGAGGAGGGAATGAGTGGGTGATTTCGGACACAGCCATAGATTGATGTCCTCGCCATATTGTCAAATTTTTATTTCTTCACTTTCATTTGATAATTTTAGTTCATTTGTGAATGTT
The DNA here is from genome assembly GCA_900302685.1 of Spondyliosoma cantharus. Taxonomy (NCBI): domain Eukaryota; kingdom Metazoa; phylum Chordata; class Actinopteri; order Spariformes; family Sparidae; genus Spondyliosoma; species Spondyliosoma cantharus. The sequence goes on from OMLP01001734.1 coordinate 9,594, forward strand.
TTTAACAAAAATTCTTACTCATTGCACCTTTAAATGATCTGGTCTGATTTGGATGTCAGGTTTTTTCCCACATGTGATTGGTAAGTCACACAATAAAATGTCAGCGCATGGCTTGCTAACGTTTCCGTGGTGTGCCATTGTGTGAGGTTAGCAAAGTTTAATCTCCCGCAGAAAGGGAATCTATGGACAAAATGCTCAAGCCAACAGGGTATGATTTTCTCACCTCTCCTCACAATGATCAGGCACAAGGGTGCATTCACGGACGTGCACGCACACACATGGACACACCCAGAAGATGAGGTTGAGAAATAAAGGGCCATCTCAGATCGTTTCACTATATTAGTTTAGCTATGGGGCTTGAAATAAAGGATGAGATGACTCCTTGGGGATATTTTTTGATGACTTTGTCCCCTACTGTTCTTTACCACACTGACATTCCGAGTCCCCTCTTTTCAGTGGTTTTATTGTCGCTTTAAACATAGCGGATCCCCAAGAACCATGAGCAGACTGCTGCCGTGCCGTCTGACAAAGGAGATGCATTTGCAAAAGCAAATAGTGATTGAGAAGGGACCAGACATCCCTGCGTTTGATATATTTTTAAATGATAATCTTAATAAATGCGTCAGTGAAATATTAAATAGTTCAGTTTCTGTAGAAAACTCTGCAAAATGTTGTTTTCACAGAGCTGCAGTTGATTATGATGCACCTTTCTAGCTGAGTCAGTTCCCAATGAATCAAATAGGTCTGAACAAAGTCCCTATGAATCATCATGCTGGTGGTAACTCATGCTAATGTATGCAAGTTTTAGGTGGGAGGGAAAAAAGGACAAGTTGAGATTTCTTCTGAGTGATCCGAATGATAGAAGATGCTCGGAAGTTGGATTAAACCATACACTGATGCGACTGTGCACTCCCCGCCCAGTGTACACACACAAATACAGTAATCTGTTAATCTGTATGCACGTCAATATGCCATTAGAGTCGTTTGAAATGAGAGGGAATAGGTATCATTCCTGTGAGACCATCAGCCCTGGCAAAAGGCTTTAGGCAGATTTGTTTGGGGCTTATCCCTCTTGTTGATGGAGAGACTCTGAGACAGAAAGGAAAGAGAGTTGGAGTAAATGAACAGAGGGCATGAAGGAGACTCTAAGCACTGAATGAGTTTGGATGAGATAAAATGGGCGGGCCCTTGTGAGGCCAACATGGCAACACATCAGGGAGCCTGCAGAAGGGGCATGGATAACAAAGGGAGAAAAGACACAGGATTCATAGTTATTTCATTATTTTGGAGATTTGCTGTCCGGGGAGAGGGAAGGCTGGGCGTCCCTGCTCAGACAGCTGCCCCCGCGACCCGGCCCCGGATAAGCGGAAGATAATGGATGGATGGATGGATTTGCTATCCTCATCGGCTACGGCAGTAATTGTCACCAAGGCCATTGCACTTACTCCTGCCATGACTACTTTTGTGAATTTAGATAAAAACCGCTAGCATCAAAACAATCCTCCAAATATCGCTTATTACCTCAGTTTAGTGTAACAGGGCCATGCTAGCGCCTCTGTGAGGCTGCGCTGATACACAGTGGGGGTTTGAGCTAAATGCTAATGTCAGTATGCTAGCATGCTCACAATGAGAATGCTAACATGCCTGATGTATAGCAGGTTTAATGTATACAACGTTTACCGTCCTAGTTTTGCATGTTAACATCCTAACAGCTGCTAATTAGCACAAAACACAAAGTACAGCACAGGCTGATGGGAAAGTACTAAATAGATAGAATAGAGAATTTTACCTGACTATGGCACTTGATGAAAAGTCCAGGAATCAAAGTTATTGCAATTCATCCTGTGTTAACCAAAAAGGTCATGGCAATCTATTCAACAACCTTAAACGTCAACCTGCTGGTGGCGTTAGAGAAAAAGTTATGGGATCACCAAAGTAATTTGCATTCATACTCTGGAAACTATGACTGCCTCTTAAAAGTGTTAGATATTTCACTGAATAAGTGAAAACTCAGGAGATCATCTAAATTAATCTTCTAGGTAATTACAATGTCCGTACCAAATTTCCTGACACACCATTTAACCAGAAAGATTTTCCTACTGAACCATAGTGATTGTCCTGATGGTGCCACTCGATGGAATGTCAGGAGATTACTAAAGCCAGAAGGAATCATTGCACAAAATTTCATAGCAAAAAACCAACGCGGTGCAATCAGCAGATGGCCGACACTTCTGCTGCTGAATGAGACAGAGGAGAAAACTCCTATAATCCCTAATTTCTATCTGCTGATTGAGATCATGTGATGTGACTGAAAGCAGGTCTTGTAAATGGACCTGAATAAGTAGATTTAGATAAAGTACTATAAATGGACTTACATTTCTACAGCTGTAAAGCACTGGACTCTCAAAGCACACACACACACCCACATCTTGAGGGACTACATGTTTAAATACAAACTAGATTTTAAAGTGTTTTATATTATTAACTTACTTGAATATAACGCTCTTGTAATGAAGAATTTGTTGTTACAGTTACTTTGAAATGTTTTGAATATTTTAATTCAAATAAAGAAAACTTTCTTTTCATGAGACCTAAATAGTTAGTCATACTATTTTCATGTATTATTATTAGACCAATTTATTTATTTTTTTCTTTGGTTTGATAATAATAAATGAAGCTGAAGGAAAGCAACCAGTGCCTTTCTTTTTCTTTTGTATTCTATTCTATTCAATCTATTGCAATCCAGTCTAATCAAGTCTGTTGATGTGACACTCCAATGCTGGGAGGAAACATCGCCGAGTGTAAAACAGTGCAGTTGGTGTGAAACAGTGGATGGTGCGTGAGGAGCTTTGGGACAAGAATCAGAGAGCCAGAGACAGGATGGAACAGCCGTCCTGCTGCCCAGCAGGCCTCGGCCTCATTAGAATCAGCTGCAGTTTGGTTCTGAGTGCGCGTGTGTGTGTGCATGTGTGTGTGTATGTGTGTGAGAGTGTGAGTGTTTGCTTGCACTAGCTGGGAGGCCCAGTGGGCAGGAGCAGATGCTCCATCCTCACACTCAAACTTCCCCAGTAGAGTGTGTTATCTCTGTCTGAGTAAGGATTTTTGCTTGCCTCGTCTCTTTCTCTGTTTCACTCTCACTTGGCCTTTCAACCTCTGATATATATACAGTACATACAGTTGGCCACGTCAAACTTGTAGTACAACTTCCACTTTAACTGCAGCCTGTCCTGTTATTCTTTCCTTCTGCAGCACTGAGATCATACTTCCATCATGAACAGTGATGGTTGTAGCGCCATCCCACTGTTTGAAAAAGGGTCTACAGATGTCTGATCTCACCATACCATATATACCATATGAAAGCTGAATAGACAAAGTGAGTTAATTTATTGCTGTTTTCGTTCTCTGCGGTAATGTTGCAACACATACGTGGTGTAAATTGTTGCGCGTCATCTTACACTTTTATTATTTGACTAACATTCCTCGGCATGCTGTGCTATGCACCGCTCATCTGCATTTCCCTTCGGATTCTCACAGCAGAGGGTTACGCGCTGACCCATGCTAATACGGCCGTGCTCCCAAGCAGAGCCAAACTGTGATGCTCCCTGCCCTCGACGCACGGCGCTGACATCACAGTGATCCAATTGGCTCCACATGTGTGGTCATGCGGTTGACAAGAGACAAGGTGCCTATTTTTATAAAGTTCAGCATTCAGTCATCGTAAAGCTTCTGTGTACCACTGGAATTGTTTGGACACTTCACTTCTGTTTGTTCTTTCCTTCAGAGAAAAAGCTTTGCAGTTGTCTTGATCTGCTGTCTCGTGCTTCTGCTGCGATTACAGCGTTGTATACTGTTGATGCAAAGACACAGTCGTCAACGTCATTGGTGAGTGGAACTGATTTTTTATTGCTGGTTTTGCTACAGTGTTGCATCTCGTTGAACTGTTTGCATTTTGTTTCCACACACTTGTTAAATATTGTATAAAGATTGTTCATAAAGTGACTGTCTACCTGATGTCTGATAGTGTGTGTGGCTGTGTGCATAACTACCAGTAAAATGATATTTTGCCTAAGACAATTTTTTGTTA
>OMLP01001735.1:4684-16357 GCA_900302685.1 Spondyliosoma cantharus
ATCATTTTGTGTGTGTGTGTGTGTGTGTGTGCGTGCGTGCGTGCGTGCGTGCGTGCGTGCGTGCGTGTGTGCGTGTGGTTCCTCCTTTGAAGCAATGCTGGTTATTTTTTATGACTCATTTTTGAAAACTGACACTTTGTTTTTATAGAGAGTCAAGTACAAAAAAACGTAATGTTTGGCACTGGTAACAAGTTCCAAGTATCTTCATTGGTTAAAATGCACATAGACCTAACCCTACATAGGACAGATTTGTCTTAATAATTTACCTACACACAGCCATTTTAGAAATTGCATGAGTAAACCATGACTATTGGCTGCCTTGGCACGACAGGAAGATCTTTTTGGGCAACGCTGCTCTCCATTTTCATAAAGCACCTGAAAGCTCTTAGTGGCTCTGCACTGGATGATTTAGTGAAAACCTTATTAAATAAAAAGGAAACAAACATTATTTTCTAACACTACTTTTGGATTTTGATGTGAGGGTAATTCATGAAGCAGAAACTTGCTGTCGGCAAACAAACACAAATTATTATTGCCCTCTTTATGCTCTCACATCACAAAGTAAAAGCTGGCTCAATAGCGATCGCTGGACTGTGTTTAGTAGATGCTGTGTCCAAGTAACAGCATAATCAAAGATGAAGACTACTAACCAGATAAAGTGTCCTTGCTTCACCACGGGTGATTCTTGGTGGCAGCTAGAAAATACCTGTCACTGTCAGTGTCCAGGCTGCGCTGATGACTCTTGCTTTTCTCTCAAAAGCTGCCTGAGGCCGCCGTGTGAGAGGCATTATGTCCCAGTTGGGTGTCACTTGGTGAGGCACATTAGCTGTTCCTGCAGGCTGTGACTCGTCACAATCACACGCAAGCAGGTTGCATTTCAACATGTGTTGACCATGGCATTCTTTAATAAGGCATATAATTCTCAATTCCTCATTAAAAGTGGCTCTCAGCAGCTTTGTGAAGAGCACTTTTGGTGAGCTTACGAAGCTTGTTGACAGAGCAAGGCTTTCTTTGTGTGAGCTCGCTCGACTAAACGTAAAACTCCAGTCAGAGGTAGTGGATGCCACAACAGTGTTTAGCAACGTCCGTTGTTCACCAAAGGATTCACCCTCAGGCTCCGAGCATGTTCACATAAAACGGGGCCTTTAGTGCATTGTTTGTGAACAGGTGGGGAGCAGGTTGTTGCTATACATTAAAAAAATATCATGGCAAGTGACAACAAAAAGACTCGCATACAAAGCAAGAGTGTAAATTTGTAAGTTGATATATTTATTTTACCATTCTGTCATTCCCAAGCCTGTGGTCTGTTCCTAACATGACAACTGTGCCTCTCTTGCTCACTCTACCTGGGGCAGTCGCTTCACTTTCTGTGATGTCGACTGGCTATTTGGTGGATGCCGTTGGTAGAGATCCTCTCACAGTGTGCTGCACTCAATCCAAACCCCAAGCTTCCTTTTCCGATGTTGATTAGTGCATCTTCATGACGGGCAAACGTGCTTCAGTAAAACAGTGCATAGAAGCAAAAATAAAAGTCAAAAATAGAGCAAGGATACATTAAGATACTCATTACTGTAAATGAGTTGGTCCTTCTATGCTGTCTCCTTTGCGTGAGTGTCACTTGCAAAATTAAGACTCATGCACAGAATTCATTCATTCATTCATAGGGGACAAACACATAAGCTGTATAAAGCTTGCATGCACAAATTCTACTGAGAACAAACAAGCTGATTTAAGGCTTTATTTTATTAACCGCACACATAAGAGGTATTCTGGGAAGATCCAATGAGAAATTGATCCTGACACACAAAAGCCTTTTTCAGCTGCACTAAGACAGCTTTTTGTCTGTCAGCCAGAGTGATACACCTCCCTGCCTCTCTCTCATTCACATTTTTATTAGGCAAAAAATTCACCTGGAGTGAAGTGTGTGTTTGTGTTCTGTGTGAGTTTGCGTGATGCTTTTCAGCATCTGAGTGAATTAAAGGTGTTTAGATTTACATTTGAAGTGATGGTACACAGATGTAGAATTGTTTGTGTGTGCGTGTGTGTGTGTGTGTGTGTGTGTGTGTGTGTGTGTGTGCGCATGCGTGCGTGCGTGCGTGTGTGTGAGTGTGCGTGCGTGCGTGTGAGTGTGCGTGTGTGCGCGTGAGTGTGCGTGTGTGCGTGACTGTGTGTGTGTGTGGCATTCAGCATTTAGCCTTGAAGGTTTGTGTAAGTGGAGCAATTACAAAGCTGGCAAAACAGCATATGGAGAGAAAGTGGGAGAGAGAGACAGAGACGGAGGCAGGGAGAGAGAGGAGGATGAGCACAACCAAAAAGGCCTCCCTCGCCCGCCCCACTGCTCCTGCACATATCCCATCTTTATTATCTTTGCTTTCTATTTTCTCCAGTGAGGGCATTGGAGAATGAATAACAGCAGGGCTGGGAAATGGAGACTTGATGCTCTTTATGTAAATCAAATACCAGCATTGCCATTCATTTCCTTCAGAGCACCCTGAAGACAGAAAAGGAGCCAAAAAGCACTGGGAAGAAACAGCCGGGAAAAGTTGAAGCCAGGTTAAGTTTGAGCAAATATTTTTGCAGAAAACCAAGCTGGCTTTTGTGAAGGCCAATCACTGACAGCATTCAGCCAGGCTGAGCTCAGCACGGTGTTGGGTTGCAGTTCTCAGCAGCCTCGACCAGCCCGTACACCACAGTTAGAATTACGTAGGGGTTAAAACTCACAATCACTGAATGCTGATTTTGACAGAGGAATGCTTTTCTCCTTGCATTTGTTAGATGATGTTTGAAATGAACAAAACATCTAAATCTGATTAGAGATTCAAAGACATCAAGATTCAAGAATTAAAGGCGTTTTTTACATACATTATACTATTTTCATTGATTTTTTTCATTGGCATCTCACATTATATTTGAATATCATCAGACATAGACAATAACAAGAAATGCATTGTACTTAAAACATGAGGAACTGAGGAATGACGTCTCAGGGCCTAACAGGGAGGAAATGAAAGGAGAAGGTGATGGCATGAATTAACTTTTCCAGTGCTCATTCACATTTTATATGGATTTTTGAGAAGCAAAGGTTCGCAGTCAATTATGGACACATGTTCAATTTTAGAAGATCCAATAAAACATAATTCCACATTTTGAGCCATACAGTAAATGGTAAATTTGATATATGTCACTTACAGGGTACATTACATAGACTTACATTCATTTGCTAGACTTACCTCAACTCTAACCATGACCTATACTTTGCCTTACCCTTACCCTAACCTTGCATTACTTTAACCACAGACCACAAATCAGGATTATCTAAATTGGGGACATGACCTTTGACCCTTTTCACACAGAGAAGACACATTATCGCTGCAGCGGCGGTTCGCCAATTCTCCACCGTTGTTTGTTCACACAGAGCCAAGCACCTCCGCCATAAAGACGAACCGCTGTGTAATTCACACAGAAAGCCGGTGCCATGGCTCCTAAAGAGGCGTGACGGTACACGTCATGATGATGGCGTCTGTTTGTTTCCAAGGTGTTTCCCCGGTGTCCTCCTGTCAACCTAAACCCGCGGACAGTTTATAATCATATGGATGCTGCTATAATGTGTAGTGATTGAGATAGTAGTGGAAAGTGAAAAGTAAGTTTTTTCGCTCTAAATTACGGAATTACATAATCACCGTCAGTAAACAGGACGCTGCCTGACTCTGTCAGTCGTGGGGAGGGAGGCTGTTTTCTGGAGGAAAGTTCACTGAAGTCTTGGTCTCGGTTGGACAGACAGGAGGACAGACACTTCTCCACGTATATCTGTGGTATTTGTTTTCCTCATATAAGTTGCCAAACACGGTTACAGTTACTACGTTACCGTCGTTTGGTCATGTAACGTTGCTTTGTGTGACATTTATCTGCATTTAGTCGAGTGAGGGACCTGTGCAGTTATCAGACCATCAGACCGACTCACACCCTCGATACGCACAGTCAGCTTATCCGTTCACACTGGTTTGGCAACACTGTGCCTCTGATACTACCTCCAGAGGCGAATCAGCGGCGGAGTAAAATTTCACCCCTCGTCGCCTCCGAGACATTCATACAGAAGAGGGTGCGGAGAATTGGTGCAGGAAGCCCGCACTCATAGGGCGGTGTGAATGGGGCTTCTGACAGCTCAACAGGCGCAACTTCTTCAGGCACTATGGCTAGATATGTATTGGAGAGACAGATAAGTGTCCCCATGTCCTCAAGGAGAAAAACAAAGACAAAGACAGCTGTATAACACTCAAATAAAAAAATACCCAAATGCAACTCTTTCAAACCCCACTTACTCCATTTGTTAAAATGGCATTGCTAGAGGTAGGCTTGGTGTTGAACTCAGTTGACAAATGAAGAATCTGCTCCTGTCTGTGTTTTGAAATATTCTTTTTCCCCACAACTGGGAACAGGATAAGTGGTTTTAATACATGGATGGATATTCTGTACAAAATGAAAGCCAATATTTACTTTTTAAGAATCAAATGAAACCTCAAAACATCCCTCAATATCTTTCCAACTACGGTGTATAGCGAACTATACACTACTTTCTTATTTAAAGCTTTACTTAGCCTGCCCATTGTTAATGCACTATGAAAAGCAAACGCAAAGTCAGAGCTGGATAATCAATCAGTTCAGGTCAATCTATGACATTTTGAAGAATAATAAATGCATTATGACGACCACAAGCATCCTTCCAACCATGCCTCTCTTCTGTTTTCAACAGAGCAACCACCCAATCACCACGGCTCCACTCTGCCTCCGGTACCTCCCCCTCACCGCCAGCAGCCCTCAATTACAGCTCTGAACCAATCCCTGGGCTCCACGCATCACGCTGGTCAATCCCTGAATTCAACTAGGCAGCTTACCCCTCCCACTGGAAGCCCGGCCCCCGTGGCCGGCCAATCACCAGCCGAGCTGCAGACCACGCCACCTGAGAGCGTCCCGCTGCAAGACAGCTGGGTGCTGGGTAGCAATGTGCCTCTGGAAACAAGGTAAACAGATTGCACTTTATTTTTCATGAGTCTGTAACATTTTCTCAGTAAGTTCTTCTTACTGGGTCTTAATTTGACACTGATGAGCCACAGCTGTAGTTACCAGTGCCAGCGTTACTGTTTATGCTGACAGTGGTGATGGAATGATTTGACTGAGCCGTATTGTACCTTTGCCTTTCATGCAAGGACCTGCATCAACACAATTGTTCTGAAGCAGCATACTATATCTCACATCCTAAACAAGTGCAAGTGGTATTTTCCCTCAAAAAAGAAACCAAGAGTTGTCACTACAGCATGCAGCATACCATGGTCACATGGCAAAGAAAAAAACAGTAAGACCATTAACAAATATTCTTACGTGTTTTGAGATCAAAATGTGTTTTTCATAACATTAAATTTACATTTAGGGCATTTATGAGACGCTTTTGTCCAAAGCAACTTACAGTAATTCATACATACATTGATACACTCATGGCAGTGGCTGCCATGCAAGATGCCGACCAGCACATCAGGAGCAGTTTGGGGTTCAGTATCTTGCCCAAGGGCACTTTGACATGCGGACCCAACGACCTTCAGATAACAAGACGCTAGCTCTACCCCTGAGCCACAGCTGCCCCATAAGCTATAACTCTGTTTCCCTGGCAACAACTGAGAACTTGACTAATAGGTGAAACAGCCGTTACAATCCCGTCAGCTTCTAATGTAATGGAAACGTTGTTCAATGGTCCAGTAAATAGGACTTAGTATTGGGAGATCAACTCTGCTCAGCTCATTGAACCCAGGTCCCCAAGAATGGGGTTTGGGGTTTGAACCCAATTTGCGTAGTGGCCGAACCATGTAACTACAGTGTCACGTAATGCCCATGCTGCCGAAAAATACTATTTCCCATAAGCTAACATTGTATAACAAAGAAGGGGCTGAAAAACAGTGGATACATTTTTTTGAGCATCACAACAAAAGGACTTGGGCCATTTGGTCCAATAACATTTGGAAAGTCTAGAAGCCACACGATTATATTATTTTACCCTCATTCAAGTTAGCCGGGAGCTTTACAGGAAGTTAGCTGGTCTGGTTGGCGGAAGTATCTAATGCAGATGTGTTATGGGCTGCACAGTGCGGTTGGAATCGGCTGGAAGTCAAATGTTTTTGGCTTCATGTGCCACTGAGCAGCTTACACAGGAACGAACGGGGTTCTGCCTCGAGGGCTGTGTCCACTAGTTATATGTCCATGATTGAACCCTTGAACATTGAACAGCTCAGCTTTTAGTCAGACAGCTAACGTTATACTAGCAAGATTCAAAGTCAATAACATTGCATGTGGTCAACAAATAGTAAATATAATTCCACAGCATGTTAAACAATAAGACAAGCTATTGAACAGCCATGTCACTGTCTCCAAATAAATAGAAATGAGTGGCTGGAACTGGAACTGGAACTACTTGAGTAGCATAGTGAAGAGGAGGATATACAGATGTGTCTGTATACCAAAATGTAATGTAATGTAAGCTATGCTAAGCAAAAACCAACACCATGTTGCTTGGCTGCTTCTTATTGCACTTAAAACAGAAGGTGATGTATGTCTGTGAAAGCTGACTGGCGAATCTCTTAAGTTATTAAAGCACATACAAGTTTACATTTTCTTTCTTGTGTGTAATGTTCTCATCATGATCACGGTGGGAAAACAGAACAGTAGAAAGCAGCAGATCATATACCTCATCACATTTCATTCAGGAGAGGTTAAACTTGTTATAAAAAAAATCAAAGTGATAGCTGCTACTCAAACGTGAGGTCTTCTTCTTAACTGCCACTAAATTGATTCACTCGTCTACCAAAATACATTTGCATGATTGATGACTGACTGATGCAATCAGAGGGGAAGAGCCAATTACAAGGAACGGAACGTGCAGCATGCTGTAAATTAGCTGCAAGCATGAGACAACCTAACTTATAAGGGTGAAGTCTGTCTCATGCAGAGAAACGAGAAGCTCCCAGGGTATGTCAAAGTTTTGAACAAAGCCAAGACTGTGAGTGATGCAGGCAGACTGGGGCCAGGTGTGAAGGGAGAGGATCCTGCTGAAGCACGCAGGCCGGACACCAGAGCGGGCTTCCCACGACTGTTGAACATGTCGAAGACTGAAGATTGCATGTTTTAATGAAAATATCAATATTGTAAGAGAAATCATTGCCATATCGATATTTTCTCCCATCTGTAGCAGAGACAGATGAAAAAGTATAGCAGTGTCCAAACCTTCAACTTCATAGTAATAGCATTGTGCCTGAAAAGGGGCAAAAAAAATAAGTTTTATATTCTTATGAAGGCCTAATACACACACAAACACACGCAATGTATGAGTGTTAGTTTAATCTTGAACTTTAATTCACCAGACAATTTGTAGCCAACTCTTTTTTCTTCCTTGTCTCATTGCCAGACAGAGAAAAGGAGACTCTGATAGAGGGGGAAATGTCTGTCCCTAGGATCTTAACAACCCCCAACATTTACACTGCATGCACAAACAGACTTCATAGCGTCATCTTTTAAAACTGTGCCCACCCCCTACAGTATGTGAGCGTGGTATGTATGAGGGTGTGTGTAAGAAATCGGACATCTCTCCATTTCTCTCTCTGTGTCTCACACTCTCACACACACACACACACACACACACACCTGGGAATAAAAAAAATTGCGAAGCCTTGAGGAGACAGAGTAAGAACAGAATATCAGCTTGCAGGGTTGAGCTGAAACATAATGCTGTGTGACCTGGAGGTGCTCCCCGCATGGCAAACCAAACACATCCATCCTATGCTGGACACTGCAGCCAGCATTCCATTGGTCTGTCCTTGATGAAAAAAAAGAAATGCCTTTCTTTCTTTCTTTCTTTCTTTCTTTCTTTCTTTCTTTCTTTCTTTCTGTGAATATCTGTCAAAATGTATACACAGGATAATTAGATTATTCTGAATAATGGTTTTAGTGGTGGCTGGTCAAGAGAGAGCGATAGGGCAGCGCATCACGATTCACATTGACCTTCACTGACCTGAGTGACACTGACCTTTTTTTGTTTTGTTTTGTTTTGTTTTGTTTTGTTTTATGAGGACTTTTTTTGTTCTATTTGCTAAAAGTGTCATTATGATCTGACAGCAGAATAAGTTACAGGTCAGCTGTGGAAATGTCGACTGTCTGTGGCTCCACCCAGTGGCTGTAATTTGATTTGCAAGAATCCACCGCTCCCAGATCTACACAACCAATCAGAACCAAGGGGAGTGATTGAAAAGTGCCAATCATGCGCGTGCACACGCTGCTGCTAGCAGGCCTTTATGTCTTTATGGCTGCAGCGGGTAATGCTTAGCTGGTAACTCTGTCTACGGCGATGTGAGGAATATTGTTTGTTACTCTGGATAACTACAGTGATCAGCATGAGGCACTCGTCATTGTAATTTAGTCGTATTGGTCAGAAATAGAACAATCAGGGCTTATGTTGTTATTGTTATTTTGAATGTGCCATCTTGGTTATCTGGCATTGTCTGTTTCCCTGTTCCTACAACAGTTAGTTTTCTTTTTAACTGTGTCCATGATCGTCCCCTTGCCCTAACCAAGTGGGTCTTTTTGTTACCATGGCATTGGAGGTAGGTTGGTAGGTTGTATGAGGTACTTATCACTAGTCAGCGTGTTACCTGCAATAGATAACCATCATCTCTCTGCTGGCATCGACCAACAGGCATCAGGACGTTGTACTGCTGAAACTGTACCAGCAATTAAATGTATTTTAGCCACCTACAATAAGTCCCACTTAAAATGTGAATATAATTAAGTGTATGCTATGTTTTTTAACATTTTTGGTGACGTACATTTCTGTTAAACAGCTTTTGTCTTTGGCACTACATTCCACTTGTGCGTAGTGTCAAATATAGTAAGACACTGACAAGTGATACGTACCTCATACTATCCCACACCCCAACTATCGCTTTAAAACGTTTTTATTTAGCCCAAACTTTAAACTTTCCCTCACCTTAATCAAATGGTTTCTGCGCCTAAAACTAACCAAACAATATACCTGTCATTCTGTCTGGAAACGGATAGAATAAACATTGTATTTTTTCTTTTGTCCAACTTTGCTTTTTGTAATTTGGTAGACTTGTTCCTGTTTGTAATGAATACTAATATTGAATCAGTCTATTTCACGACAACTTTGGCTCTGTGATACCTCATGTTACAGAGAAACGGACAGCGACAGTCAGTGGAGCACTGGCAGAGAGAGCGTCCAATAGCCAGCTTGGGAGTTTCTTATTTAACTCAGATTAGTAAGATTGTTCTTTAAACAGTTTGAAAATAGTAATGTTTAATTAGCTTCAAATATATTTATGGGACCAAAAGCTGGATCAATGAACATTGACCCGAGCTGCCCCTGACCATTTTCATAAAGAGCACAAAATGTCCAGTTGACAAATATCTAATCTAATTTAGACCATAGTACATTTTAAATATGTCTGGTATCAGAGTTTTATCATAAGAATTAAGTATGTACTTGAATTAAATGGTCTTTTTCAAGGTTCAGGTTAAGCACACACACAGACCGCTGGTGGTCTCTTGCTGTTCTCTCATTTCCAGCCTTTTCAAGACGATCCACTTGTTATCCATAGCATGCTTCTTCTTAATCAAGTAGTTTGTCCTAAAATACAAGTTCACACTTGTGTCACACTTTCAAGTACAAACTGATAGATTACTTTAAAAAGAGCAGACACACACTCAACGTTTCAGTCTGTGTCGCCTGGTCTTTTATTTGAATTTATAAAAGCATTTCTCTTAAAGAAAGCCCCTTGGCTGTTTCAAAGCTATATGCATCCATCGTGTTACTATGTTAAAGTACATCTGTGGTGATGCAAAGACTTGTAACACAAAGATCCCCCCATATCATGTAGCATTAGTTATATTGTGAGAACAGGTTTAAGTGTAGACTCTATTGTTAACCTGAGCAGACAAAACACTCAACAACTGCACATACCTTTACCCTTTTATACTGTTCCCTTTGACCCCTTATTCACACACACACACACACACACACACACACACACACAAACTTGGATTTCCAAATTTTCATTAATCGTGAATAATACATGGATCTTGATGGGGGAGAAAACCAGGCATGATGGCTGGCATCTGTAGCCCCACTCACAATGCCCTTTCGAGGCGGGAAACTTGCACCGATACCCCACCTTGCCTTCAGTGTGAAAGTTACAGAGGCGGAAAGGGAGGACGGTTTGTTCCGCCTCTGATCCGCCACTGGAGGATGAATCAGAGGCGAGACGGCATCTGTGTGAATGGAAAAGGAGGCAGAAGTGTGTCTATCTGCTGGTGTTCGCAGTCTGTCAGCGAAACAGATCCTTCACTCATCAAATACAAGAACAATGTCCCCCGCATCTAACCCACAAAGCAAAGTTACAGTGTACAGAATACAAGTTTGGTCACATTAAAATGCTGCTTTTCTTATGTGTGTTGAATGATCGAACATTTATTGCTAATCCTCAGTTAAAGTGATGAATATGTGGCTTCATGTTGTGACTTAAGCTGACACTACATTAGGTAACAGACGTTTGTTTTCCACTTTGCTTTATTGCTGATTTTTAGGACCATGCACAGGGAGCAGGGCTCCATGCATGACTCAAACTAAGAAAATAAAAAAAAAAACTCCAAGACATCACACACAAGTCTGTCTTCCTTTTCATTAAATGACAGTCGTACTGCAAAGAGAGCTAAATCTGAATAATGCTGAGACTAATGAGTTAGGGAGCTAAGGGTGGCTCTAACAGCCTTTTTGGCTTCAGAATGGTCGCTCATTCTCTAGTGAACTACGTCACCATGGTAACTAATGGCAGCTACTCATGAGGCGGACTACTTGTGCCATGCTGTGAGTAAGCAGGATCAAAACAGGTGCTGCAGGCGTGTTTTAACTGAAATGAAAATTGTTGCTTTTTTTAGATGCGCCGTAATGTTCCCATATTCAGAGAGAATGTGCATGCACCTGTTGTGCCAAGAGACACCCAACACAACTGGTCACCGGACCGAACGGGCATTGATCTCACACGCACGCTTTTGTTTTGCTACATTTAAGCTCTAGTTTGAATATATTGGAGGTGTTTGGATACATCATTGTCTGAATCTGTTTACTCGCGTACATTTCTGCAAAACCACAGGTAAGGTTCAAACTGGAACTGCAGTCCCCTCCAAAACTATTGGAACAGCGAGGCCACTTCCTTTATTTTTGCTGTACGCTGAAAACATTTGGGGCTGATACCAAAGGATGAATATGAGACAAGAGATCAGTATGTCAGCATCCATTTCCAGGTATTTACTTCTAGTATTGCTCAAAAAAAAAACTTGGGTTTCTTTGAACCCACCCATTTTTCAACTGAGCAAAATTATTGGAACATGTGACTGACAGGTGTGTCCTATTACATTGATTAATCAAACAATAAATAGTGCTGAATGTATACTCTCAGTTTGCAGACAGCATTTATAGTTAAAAAGGTGTAACCCACATGAAGACCAGAGAGCTGTCTATGGGAGAAAAGCAAGCAATTTTGAAGCTGAGAGGAGATGGAAATTCAGTCAGAGTCATTGCACAAACATTGGCCATCGTCAGTACAACCATTTGGAATGTCC